>JAQFXV010000251.1:0-28008 GCA_034694065.1 Camisia spinifer
TTTATTCTTGTGTTCATTATATTCTTATAAAATTTCAATCGCTTTGTCATTATTTCAAATCTTAAGTTGAAAGCATTGAAGAGTTAAAACAGTCAAATAAATAGCCTAATAGTCAAAGTTTTGATTTATAATAAGCACAAATCTGCTTAATATTATATATGAAATTATGATCAGTAGTAAATAGAAAATAATAGTATTATCTAAAACTTTGCTAATAAGTTATTAGTAATTCATGGGTTAGAAATAGGTGAAAAAATTGCTCACATATTCTATAGATTCAATTGCAATATATCTAAGTTGATATGTAAAGCAGATTATTTACCTGTAATTCTTGCACTGAATTTGATGGCCAAAGAGTTGTATTACTATTATTAAAGGCAGGAGAAATGGAAATATGATCGTAATTGGAGGCAATGGGTGAACAGTCAGGAACAATTTGATCTGCTTCTTCAGATGAGGGTGAATTGGAGAGAAAATCTTCGTAATGCGAACTTGGAATATGATTATTATTATTATTAAAGTTCCAGCAGTTATGCAGCAATGAATTGTTACTGTCCATATCGTGCACAAAACAAACACAACCAAAACAATAATACACTTATTTATGTACACAAACTTTTACAACGTGTTCTCTAATCTAAAAAGCTTTAGAGCTCAACAAAGTATAGCTCAAACTTCATGATAAAAACAGACTGTATATTACTCGCTATGTTTTCTCAATGAAAGTAAGAAACAAGTCAAGGTTGTTGTTGTTGCCTCTGCTCTAGCAATGTTGCATTTGCCGCATATTCCGCTCTTAGTGGTGCATCTGTGGGGAATCGGAGAAGAGGTTGGATTGGGTTGGATTTTATCTGTTTCCCCACCTCTCTTATTGGACACTCAATGCAAAAGCAAGCGAGTGCTCCTTCTTTTGTGGTCACACAGAATACAGTACAGAGTGCACTATTATTCCTCTTGTAAGCTTAACAATTTTTCTCAATGAAAGACACGCAGGACCTGATCCATGGTCTCTATCATAGGGGTGACTTCTATTCATATCGATCTTTTTATTAAATACCAATTATTGACATCTTTTTCATTACTTATTCAATTCTCAAAGAACTTTCAATAATTATACTTCATATTCAATATTTTCAAATTAATTTATTTATAAAACAAGGAAAATGTTTTAATTAATATATTTTTGATGAATTTGTACTAGATTTTTAGCTACCATTTCATTTTGTAATTTAAACTTAATGATCATGCTTTTCGAACCTCTTATTAGCCTTAATATAATGATTGAATATTTAATCATATTTCGGTATTTTTGCTTAAATACTAGTAATATGTTTTTCAAGTTTACTCAATATAAGAATTAATTGAATGTGTATTGAAGAAAATCTGAAATCTATTTTTCATGTTTTTGTGATGATATAATTAGTTTTGAGTTAAGAATAGATTTTAGAAAAAGAATTTAAGTTATGTTTATTGTAATAAATGGACAGGAAGTGCTATAGATTGTTAATGTCTGAATTTGTTGACCTTCACCACTTGTTGGTCACTTCAGAGCTCAATTAAGGTGACATCTCCGCCCTCGCATTGGACACAATTAGGAATGGATCGGTTTGCGCTATATTTACTGTATTTACCCATTCCTCAGCTTCAGTATAAAGTCTTTCTACTGTTGTGCGCGATGTTTATCCCCATTGACTCAGCGGGATATCAATCGCTAGTGAAGTTAGTCGTTCGCATTGATGGTCACTATGGTCTTATGGTTTTCTGATAGCCCCTCAGGGAATACTTTGGGTGTACGGACTTACAGAATAAGAGGGAAGAAATAAAAGAAGCACTGCTTCATCACTCACGTCGGGCTAATGTTATAACTTAAAGCTATACAATTGGCAAATGGCAAATACGATTGTCAGCTCTTATCCTATGACACTTTTGTCAAAGTGTTTCACATCGTAAATGAGTAAATGACACACAGATTCTTCCAAATGATAGCCATCTTTAGCTCAAATTCAAACTGTTTTCTTCGGCTTAGAAAGTTTGAATAGCGTTTGCAGTTATAAAGTATGAACAAGTTATACACACAATGAATGCCAACTTGATTACCTTTGAGGCCATTCAAAACTTTTCATCCTTTTAATGCCATGAAATACTTGGAAATCTAGTCTTTCAAATTCATTTATCAACTAATTTATCTTTAGATGATTGATAATGTCATTCGTTATGTAAGACAATAATGTTTATATCAGTTGATATTAAACAAAAACTATACTCTATTATGACATTAAATACTGTATCAAATTTGTTATTAGATAGAAGTGTTCGAAACTGGTTATATCATTACATCAAAACTACTTTATTGTATTTTAATTGATATATGTCTACAGAATTTGAAACATGAGAGCAATTTAGTGCTCAACAATGATTAGTCTTCAATAACTAATGGAAAGTTTGTTTATAAGAAGGCAATAAGCAATTACCTCAAAATGCTCACATCTAATGCACCTGTTATTGCGTGTATTGTGATGTAAATTTGAGAACATGAGAGAATGGGAGGGTTTATCGACTAACTCACAATTATAATGAAAATTTAACAAAAGTATGACCTATGAAGTTGTTTCTTTTATCTTTAAGAACCCAATCATTGTTAGACCTATACTTTAATCTAATGTTCATCGCAAACAAAAGGAGGTAATAATGCAATTATCTAAACCTGAATAAGTTAGTTAATTGCTCACAAAGTTGTATTTAACAGTACTGTTCATTACTATGCGCTTACATTATGACCGGTTATGTTATGCATGATTATGAAACTAAAGAGTTACTAAACTAAAAACCTTTTTATTCAATTTTTAAAAGCTTTTAAATTAAATATGGATTTCAATTTCACAGAATTTTGGGCAAAATTTGTTAAAAGAATTTTTTAAAGCAATAAAAATCTCAATAAATAATGTGGAATTGTTGATGAACAAAATTAAATTGTTTAATGGCTCATGAATTGAGGCAATTGTTGGTGATTCTGTCGTTAACAATATTGAACATAATATGAGCTAAAGTTTGCGATTTATGCCATCTTTATTGCCGGTCATTCGGAAGAATCTATTAAGCAATTAAGTTTTAGTTTATGACAATATAACTTGACCCCACTTTTGTAAGCCATGTGGTTTAGATATTGAACAAGTTAGAGAACAAATGCAATTCGAAGGCATTACTTTCCAAGAAACTAAGAGGAGAACCGGACATGAGTCATAAACAAAAATTAAAAGTCCAAATTTGTAGACCATCTCCTCTTAAACATTAACACTTAAGCTTCAATAGAAAATATTGAGTGTAAAGTTGTTAAACGTTAGGGAACGCGTATTATATGAATTGCCATTAAATAGCTTCAAAATAAAATAAATTATTGCAATATCTATGAATCCATAATCCTGTAATCTCTAGCTTTTCTATCTATTACAAAAAACCAATTCTTATCAAATTTAATTTTCGAAATATTCTCAAGTTTGAATACTTGAAGAGTTTGAAAAATCATGAGAAATTCACTTAATATTTGAGGATTGTTTTGGAAAATGTATTTTATTTTAAAGGCAGAAGAAATATAGAGAAAATGATTAGAATTCCAATAATTATTTGAAGTGAATTAAACTTTAAATTATTCCATCATTTGAATGCATTTTTTGAGGTCTTAATGAGAGTATTAGACAAACTTTCATTTAAAAGAAACAATTTATTTGATGTCTATATTTAAATGATTTCAAGACAGCTAAAAAGAAGAGTTTTTATTTGGATCAAAAGTAAGAAATTATATTTGAATTTAATAGTTTTTAACATTACGATAACTAACTTTATAAAGATATTGTCTCAAAAGTTTCAAGAACTTTATTGAACGGCAAAAATAGTCCGAAAAATAGTAGAGTTAGAAATAAGTTATTATTAACTTGATATTCAGTATTTTACAACTTTGATTAGTTGTGTCAACGATTTTCAGGATCTGCTTAACGCAAGTTTAAGACTATACTTTCTTTTAAAAATTATTGAAAATAAATCAGAAACTCTACAAAATTTAAAGAATGCAGAACTTCGATGGACTGCGATAGCAATTTTCAAACTCATCTAATATTCATTTAAAATCTGATAACTTTCAAGTCTAAAGAGAGACAAAAATAAAACATTTATAAATAAAGCAAGAAATCCATTATTTGAAAATTAAGAATTCAAAAGATTTTTATTTGTTAATATAGGAACAACACGTGTTCAAAATAATAATTATGAAAATGATAATAATACTCATAACTGTAATTATTTTTGAGTTGTGATGATTTTAACCAAATTTACGATGAAAAAGCGACCGCTAATAATTGATGCGACCATTGCCTTAAGACCATTAATATTTAAAAAAAGAAGCAAAAAATAATTTAATGGCATTTAAATAAGGTTAAGCTTATTTAGAAAACTCAAAAACTTTAGTACTCCATAATTTAAATTATAACTTATCGCTAAATTTTTTTATAGAATAATAATAATGCAATTCTTATAAAAATAAAATAATTGATCTATTAATGCTTTCTTTGCACTTAACTTTTTTATTTTTATCATAATTCAGAGTAAATTTGAAATTTTATTCATTTTGCTTACATTGTTAAAATATTTTTTGAACTCTCCTCAGAATTTCAATATAACAATTAATATAATATTAATAGTATATTACTCGATACACGTTATAAAATAGTTGATAACAATATTCAATTTCATTATGTTCAATTTACATAGTTCAAATTTCACTCTTCAGAGATGCTTAAAATAGATGGTTTAGTAATATTTTCTATACCTCTAAAGAGTGAAGTTCAAAACAATTTATCCTGAATCTTAACTATTTTGGCTATCGTATGACTCTTGAAGTTTCCGTGAACTCATTGTTCTGAAGTATTTCAGCATTTTTTTTGTATTTGCATGAAATAGAAAAATTGGAGCCTTAATTGAATTTTTTCATTCCAACGAATGTAAAATAGTGTTTTGGGCGAGAGTGGAATATTTTCACAAAATAAATTCAGGATCACGAAAAAATGAATAAGTTTTGGGATTTTTATCAAATTTTATGCTATATCGTTATTTAAAGTGTTAAATTAAGTATTAAAAATGTTTTCAATGAATTGTTTTTGAGAAATAAAAATCTAGTTTTCACAATTTTCCGAAAATCAATGATCGATTGGAATATTTTTCTTAGAAATACTAGTGTTGTCAATTGTCTCAAAAATCTGAGCTTGAAGCTCAAGCAGCTCAAGACTAAACACCTTGTCTCTGAAGCCTTTTGAATACAAGTTTTTACTAAAATTTTAATATAAAAAGCTTTCAAACAATCAATAATTCTAAACCCATTGAGCAATTTAAATAAATATTAACTATTTATTTTGTTTCAATTTTAAACAACTTTTCTAAATATTATTTCAATTTTATTATTAATTGGAAATACTAATTGATAGTAACAAACAGTCATTAGTATTTCATTGCTTTATGACTCAGAAATGTATCAAATTTTCTAAAAAAATGTTAGGTTAAAATTAAGCCGTGTTTGTATTCCAATGCTTTGGTAAAACGTATTTTTTCAACTGATTTTCAATTGAACTGAACCATGAGCTCAAGCCACCAAACTTAAAAATAGAGTTAAGCTCAAAGCTAGCTTATTGACATACATTTTTGATGCTTAGTTAGTGCAAAATCTGTGTTTTATTCCCATTTTCTTATAATGAAACACAAATGAAATAATGTTTTTCAGCTAAAAATTATGAAATCTGGATCGAGAAAAATGCAAATTAGAATTTAATGGATCGTAAATTGACGGTTAGATAAAGCATAAATGATATGTTTCGTTTAATCAGTTTAGTTTTGCTTGACTTACAACTATCACATTTATGCCTTACAATAATAACTTGTTTTTGCACATCTTAATTGTCTTGAAATTAATTCATGAAAATAGAGTGTATGAGACAAATAGTACAACACAGAAAATATTCTTTTCATTGTGAGAGAATATAAATAAACTTAATAAAGAGATTTATGCGATTAAAATCTGTGTAGAAACAAGTCGAAGAGATTAAAATTTTCTAATTTTTGATCCCAACGATTGCTGTAAAGTTAGTCATGAAAAACCATACAGTAATAATTTGATAGGAATGAGCGTTTCGAATGATTTGAAACTCAACGTACGCATCGATTACCTTTATCTTAAACAATCTCTGCTTAACAAATCTAAGGTTTTTATTTATTTTATTATTACTTCATTGGTTGATTTCAAACGGATAAAAATTTCTTTTAAAAAACCACATATTCCATAAAATAAGGATAAGAATGAGGCTCAAGGCATTTGCATGCGAGTAAATCATTTGCATCTTATCATTAAATCTTCAAAAAAGGTTTAACATAATAAAGCTCTAATGATTTGAAAGGTTATTTGTGAGACAAACGATATATTTTAATTGTATACTTGATTTCATATTATATGGCTTTTCAGGCATTCACTGGTTTGAACTGATTTTGTGAGTTATTTTATACCATTAAATACAAATTTTTGGGTATCTATCAATATGAAAGGGGAAGAACAGACGTTTGATTTAAATATAAACTTAAAAGAAACTATATATACTGGTTAAGAAAATAAATAAGAAAAAGTTCATTAAATTTTAGTTTATACTCCTTTTAAAAAAATTACTAAAGTCTAATATTGTGAAAAAAATTTCAGTAACAATTATAGATTGAACTTTGTTTACATACTTTAGAAATGATTTTTAAATTAAATTCATTAAAATGAATAACATTTATATTGAGTTTATTCTAGATCTTAAGCAGAATAACCTTTATACTTACCGCGATTAAGTTTCAATTTTAAGAGATTCATTATAAGCAGTGTTTTTCAAGGGGAGGGCCTAGGGGGTTTGTGCCCCCCTGGAGTTTTGAGAAATCAAAAATGTAGTGTTTGGTTCCCCCTTCACCTTTTTATTTGAATTATGAAAATGTAGCACTTGGTACCCTCTTTCCTATTTGATGAAATTTAGAAAATAAAGTGCTGGTACCCCCTGTGCTTTTCAATGAAACATCAAAAAACAATAAATTTTGTTGGAATAAATTCCATATTTAGTATCGTCTAAAGCAAAAATTTGGTAGTTTTCTTTGCATTTAGGGTTCATATATAAAAACTTTTATATCAAAATTTCGAACAAACTCCGAAAAATTGTCTTTCAACCCCGAGGAGTTTTAACCCCTCCCCCAAATTGCGAGAAATCACGAAACCTGGTCCCCCTGCAAAATTTAGCTTGAAAAACACTGGTTATAAGTAGAGAACAGATAAATAGATCACAAGTTAATTTTTGAAACTGAATCAAACGCTTGTTCATTTTTTCGTATAAGAAGAATCAAATATTAGTTGAGCCCTTTTCGCATCCTATTTATAAACAAATATTTTTATTTCCCTCATAAACTTATATTTGATTTCGGGTTTGAGTCAGCATTATTTCCACTTTATTTTTAATGAAATTGTGGAAATTCAACTCACAATTTAATTGCTTCGAATGAGTTAAGCTTTGATATCAGCTTTTTTATTCACTAGTTTTTAATGAATTCCAATGTCGAGCACTTGTTTTATTGAATTATCATTTAATGTTTTCAGTGTCAAACAAATATCAGGTTCTAATCTATATTTTAGCTCTTTATATGCATACTATGCTTTTTCAAAAAATGCATTAATTTGTTTATTAATTTTTTTCTCTATTAATTTCCAATTAAAATTCAAAGAATAGTGTATTTTATCCATCTCTTAAGCATAAGTATTTGTAATCATAATGTTTAGTATGACAACATGCATATGATGTAGTATTTAAAGTTAGTAACTTATTCCATAAGTTTAGTACCGGTCTGTGAGGCACATGTTTGAACATCATTCTTACAAAATTATAGGTTCCAATTGAAACAACTGATCTCATCAGAAGGCAACCATTATTATTTTCCGTGTTCCGACAAAACCAGCCAAACGCCCACTCATCAGAAGTTCATTCTCCCTCCAAAAAATTTCTCTATTTTCCTCAGTCTGAGTGTCCCTCATATAATGCATCTCTGGCATAGACGCCCACAAACAATTACTATTTATGTAAGATGAAGTCTTTTAAAAGACTCGCTAAACTCAGTCTAGTCTTATTATCAAAATATAAGAATTTTCTCTATATAATTATTAGTGATTTTCAGAGTTCAATCAAATATTAAGCATTTGTGTAATACAAATGAAACGCCAGATTTTATTCGATAGTATTAGTTAACAAAACGAAAGCTTAATAGCTATTTAAATTAATCGCACTCAACAAACCAAATGCCTGTTTCAATCTTATTTGATTCATTATTATACTAGTATTAATAGCTTGAGTTTTTAAATGGAAAATTCGCATTTATTTGCAAAGTTTATAATTCGGATCTTTGAACTTTTTATTGGAAAACGATTAAGTTTATCGGAAACGCAAAAATTATGCTTAATTTCTAATTTAAACTGTTTCATTTCAATTTTTACCAATTTAAAGCCTTACTTTTCAACAGTTCAAAGATAAACTACTACTTATGCCAAACTTACCGGTATTTTACAAAGTTTCCCAAAAGCATTGCTATCATTAACTTTTTAATACTCGAATAAATTTTTTCACGATCTTTATTTTCAATAAATAATTTGTTGGAAAACTTTGAGTTGAGTAAAAAATATGGAAATTATTAATTGCAGAGAAAGTATAAAATATTAAACTTATGTTATCCATCATAATAAAATGCCAATTGCATCACATATATCAAGCATTCAAATCATTTCTTTAATGCTAATAAACTAACAAATAAATTTCCTCATACAGTATATAATATTACTCAAGTATTTAGCCTTCGTTATTAGTTTTATCTGAAATTACAACCATATTATCAAATCAGTCAACTTTAACTTTTTCAACAAATGTTTCAAAACATAATTAACCCTTGAATTCAAAAATCAAATCAAATTTATTCAAATACTGTGGCTTTAAAGCTATAATTTTTTCTCAAATAATGAGTCACAAAAATGATTGATTTGATTGATTGAAGAAATGGATAAATAAGAAAATTAATCAAAAATAGTAAATGAATTAAAACTGGAGTAATGTTTTTTGAAGAATTTAGAATTAATAAAACATTACTATTCAACTGATTGGCTGTATGTTTGGGATACGTGATGCCATCAAATTATATGTTATCCATTTGAACCTTATTGCGTATCATTACATGCCATTATCCCATTAGGGATAAAAATGCGTATAATTCTAAGAATTAACAATTTTTCAAAAAATTTCTGACATTCAACCGAATGTTGAGTCAACGTTATAAGAGTTCTTTACTTAGTTCGATAATTATGAAAATGGAGTATAAGAGGGATATCCAGTTTACTTTTGAGCAATGAATGCAAATGATAACACATTTTTGATAATCAACAATAAAATTGACTTCAAATCATCTAAATATTTGAAGGGCAGATATGAGCACACGCTGAGACTTAAAACAACATCACACGAGCCCTTATTGAGATGAAACAAAAAATAATAACACTCAACACCACAATAGGTGGTCCACAATAAATTTTTTTAAAGTATAAACACAGATGAATTGTTTTCTAATTCTGATTTCGGGCGGAAGTACCCTTTAGGAGCTATGTCTCGTGCATTTATTCTTTTTTATAATATTCGTGACTCGTTGTGTATTCAGTCAGAGAACTGCATCCCCTATACCTGTAACGGCACGCGACTTATAGTCACGATTTTACGAGCCGTGGATCAAATAGAATAACTTGATGTGTTAAATTCTTATAAAGCAAATTATCTATGTGTTTAACATTTTAACATTCCTCTCATCAGATTGTTTCCGAACAACTCTTCGAATAGGATATTCCTAACATTGAGTTTAAATGATTTTAATTGACATTGAATACTATAATTTTCTTTTGCCCAATGATTCCAAGTATTTATGATCATAATAAATATATTTCGAATGGACCTCAAATTTCTTTTAGCTCATTAAACTTCAAATTAAATACAATAAAATTTAGTGATGGAAACTGACGATAACTTTGGCCTAAAGTCGTAAAAGTTGTCATGAATTCTACGCAATTTTCCAAAAACGCTAAAAACACTTCAAATTTGCCCAAGTTTTGAATCATTCGGAAAAAAGCATTTACAGATATTATAGATTGAAAAACAGCTCATTTCAAACAATGATGAGAAGTTTTATAAGCTTTTTAAAAAATTAATTTGATCTCTTGGAAGCTCTAATATTAAACTTTTTTGAAACGTGTACTGAAATTTGTAGTCAATTCGGTTTCTAATTCGAATACTCAAAGGTTGAATGATTCAAAGTTTTTCCTTTTGCTATACTATAAAAATGCTTTTAACATTACTTTTCATAACGACATACTTCAGGCATTCAACTGAATAATAATTTCTTAGACTGCAATCATTTTATTAGAAATTATTTAAACCTTTAATTTATTTTACTTGCAAATCGATTTATCACTGAATTGGAGGAAATGAATGTTTTCATTAGCATTTAATTTTTGAAATATAGCGTTATTTTAGTTTCATTAAACTCTCTCAAAATTTAAAAAACTAATTGAATTTTGCCATTACATTAAACTCAAAAGTTAAAGCTCTACTCCTTTTACAAAGAGTTAAACCCTCAAAAACCCTCAATAATAGTATTCATTAAAATTCAACTGAAATAATTGGATGATAAATAGTACTTTTCAGCTCATTTAAAATTTAAGAAATTCTAAACTTGAAAGAATTTACAAAAATATGTTATTATTGAATAGTTCTGGATTTTTAGTGCTAAACTGGGGGTACATTTGCTTGAAAACACTTATGAAACGGGCAAAAAGTCAATAATAATTTGCCGAAACCTTTTTTAAAGTAGAAGTGGTTCTCATATTTGATATTATGCATGCAATCGAAGTAAACCTCTCTTAACAATCTCTAAGAAGTAATCTTGTGATTTACGTTTTAGGTTTTTTACTCATAATAATAACAGTTTTTTGTGCCGATGATAAATGAGTCAGAGCTCACACTTATAATTGGTTGTTATCAGACATTGAAAGCAATGGAGAGCAAAAGACGCCAGTGTTTTGTAGAATGTATTGCGGTTGACCATTCGCTTTGTTGCCTCGGGTTCAATACAATCGAAATTAGTTTTAGATAAAGCCGATTCTATTGAATGCATCCTTCTTTTACAGTGTAGATTAACCTATTGATTGTGATACTGGTATTATAGTAACCTTATATCCTTCTTATTACAGGATAGTAATCATTAAACCTTCTTTTCTTTATAAGTTTTGACTTCGCTTTTAAATTATCTGTTGAAAAATACAAAGGGCGGTACCAAAGCTGCAAACATAATATTCTAAAAACAAAAAAGAAATAGTTTTGTAACATAATTTTTTAATAAAAAAGTAGGTTGAAAGGAATTCAATGCCGTGTTAATTACTACTCTTGTTTAATTTTTTCTCCGAAGTCTACTACGAAAGTGCATACTTTTATCAAGTGAATGGAGGGGAAATCGAATGCATTTAAAAAAGTTGGTACAGGACATGGTATATCATAGATGAATCTCACCTGAGTCTCATCTCTCAATCTATAGCACCTGCAGCATCTCACCTGCACGCGCATACCTGAGTCTCACTTTCCTAGCCTTAAGGTATTCTTCGTCAATGCCAGTCTCGTTCAATGTATTTTACTGTTTTGGCAATCAGTTCAAACATTCACTGTAGGATTGACTCAATGAAAATTCTAACTCAAATTATAAATAACTTTTTCTAATTTATGATAGTAGTAACACATTATTAGTTTTTATTCAACTCAAACAATTGAGTATAACTTTTTTGATTAATTAGATTATTGAGAGAAATTTGATTTAATATTCAGTGAATTTGATTGGAATTCCTTTTACTTTTTAATCAAAATGGGTCAAAGACTCACAAAATTACAAACAGTTGAAGGACTCTTTTTAATAGAATGAATATAGAATTTATCCGATATTACTATTTAGTGGGAAAATATTTTGTGAATGAAACAAATGAGAAATATTCTAAAAGCGCTAATGTATATCACGAAAATGCGTAAACGCAGCGGAAGTGGCCCTTCGGTCTGATCCCAAAACAATTTCGATTCACGAATCGTTGCCTCCCACGCTTCTATTGCCAAATTAATAGATCTTTTCTGTTTTGAATCAATTTGGAGAAACTCATGCAATTTAGTAATGCGTTTACCTCTTGTCTATCGTAACATCACGTCTATGATAATTTCTTTCTCATTCCTAAAGAACTAACAAATAAGTTTAGTATGGAATAAAACTTCATTTATTACTTTAGCTAACTTTCCATTTAAGTCACATTATTCAAGTAGAGAAAAAATCAAGAAAAAGTCAGTTTTCATGATTCAATCAACACGTGACCGAAATTAATAATCATAATGTGCTTAAGTCTGCAAATCATAGATAATAACAACATATATGTTTCTACGAGAATGGGTTTATTTTTTGTTGCATAAAATTAATATCAATTTTTTGTTACCCAATCTATGGAAATGTTTCACAATTATAATTTAGAATTCACGACGTTTCATGTTATAACATATCAGTAGAAGCCGTAGGGAGTTATAGAACATCAATTTATATGAAATACCTGTTTTGAGTGGAACTCAATTCTCCAATCAATTAAGAAGAGACCATCGCAAGCAATCAGTAATTCTAGACACGCTTTTGTACCGGATGTCGAACCGGTATATCAACAAATTTCATATTTGCCAATATATTTTGCTTCACTCTCTTCTAAATAATTACATTAAATGCATAGATTGAAGTTTTGTTTCACTCTTGTTTTACTTTAACATTTTTTTAAAGAAAAAATATTCGATAAAATTCTCAACTTTCAGGCTATAATATTAAGTGAGACTATTTTTATTGTTCTTAACGAAAGCGATTGAATGCCTTTTGCAACCACTTTATTATAACATAGAATTTTCAAATGATTGATTAATTGTATCTTCAAAGGAATAATAAGTCTAAAGGCATAAGAGAAGAATTTTAACTCAACTTTGTGTAAAACCCACATTCAAATGAATAAATAGCAATTTTTGACAATATTTTATCAAAATTAAACATTATTTATTTGAAAAATTCTTAATTGCATATTTCATCAATCATTTCATTTATTCATCAGATAATTAAAAAAATATCATCAAATTTTGATTCTGAAAAAGTTCACATTAAGTTATTATCGCTTTTTATAGCATATCAAAGTTTTCACCAAAAACATTTAATATTTTAAAAAATATGATACATTTATAACTTGTCACTGTCAGTAAATTGTTAGTCACAAGTTATAGCTTCACAAATTGCAATCACAATTTAAAAATTAAAGATAAAGCACAAATACAGGTATTTTTTTAATGGAATTTTCTATATTTTATTTCTTAAAATATGTATAAGCAAAGTTCAAAGCAAGTATAATCTATGAATGCTTTTTTAGATGAATTATCTCAAGATAAGCGTGAAATGTTCATCACTTTGAAAATGACAAACACTTAAAAATTTTTGAAGCTTTTCGGTTGAATTCAAGTTTAAAATCCCTGAACTGTTTTGCTTTGTGTTACTCACTATATCTTTGACTTAATCAGAGTTTACTCATTGTAAAATTTTGCAGATCTGGATGAAAATATTATTCTCTAATTATTGGTATTATATTATATACATCTTTGAATAAAAACAAATTTATGAATTCGTGCTTTCCTTAGGTCTGTCTATTTATCTGTCTGTTCACCTAAAAATTATAATTATCAAATTGTTATAGAAATTAGTTCATTATAATTGTCAAAATTTTAATTAAAGAATATCTTTCAATTATACTAAAAATATAACAAAAATAGAGGAGTGTTTTTCTTTATATTTGGAACCGTATCTCAAAACAATCAATGTTCTTGTTTAACAATAATTAAGAATATAAAAAGTTTTTGTATTTTGTTTTAAATTAGACTCAAATTAATTTTAATTTGATATAAAAGTTGAAACTTATTCTTAATTCAAAACGAAACCGGACTAATAATTATCCACGTATTGAGACAAAACTTAGCTTAAAATTAATTTGATATTAACCGGAACATGAGTTAGAATACTGGTCATTCTTGTTTAATACAGATATTGATATGAACAGTATTTCAAAATTTCAGTGAAAATTTGAGGAATTCATTTAGAATTGATAAGTTAGTAAACTTACTAACCTCTAATTTGGAATCTTCAAAAGATTTTCAAGTCCATCGACTTATGGTATTTCAAGCAGGTATTTTACCAATATTTTAATATTAATTTTCAAGACATTATCTGTGTCTGGCATTGAATTTTTTCTCTAATAGAGTTCTGAAACTTTTAATTAGAATTTATTGATTATAACACCGAAATTTCTTTGGATACTTAACTATTTGATTTGCAATTTAACACAACAGCAAAAAATTGGAAACTTATCATTTAATACTTGAGATGATTCTATATTAATGTCTTAACTGTTCATAATCTCACTTTAATGCCTCGCATAAATTTTATCCACTGAAATGTCATTAACAATTATCTTCAAATACCGGATTTCGTTTAATCTATTGAATTAAAAAATTTAAGATTCTTGGCATAAACGGCATTTGGTTTTTGTAAAATTTATCTATCGAGTCAGATAAGCAAAATTTTTCTTCTGATTTTTACGAAATATAAAAGATACACAAATAAACAATTGAGTTAGTCTTTCTCAGTGTTAATTTTTATCTCTAAAAACTTTGATGTTACACAAAAATTAATGGTACAGAATATTTTTTATGTATAGAATAATTGATAAATAATAAAAATCAATCGCAGTATTTTCTAAATCTCATCAATTTGTCATTACAAATGGATAACTTGTAGTTTAATCGGAAAAAATTTCAACATATTAACAAAAATTATAAAACTCAGATAAAACTCACAAAATTCCTTTAATAAAACTATTTTATAGAGTTTAATGAATCTACAATATTTGATAAATATAATGCATATTCAATTATGACGTGAAATTTTTTTCAATATTTAGTAAAATGATACAAATTTTACAAAATTCACAGCTATTTTGAAAATGTGAAAAAATTGTCGGCAAATATATATTGTAATTAAAATGCAAAAGAAGATCTCTATTTGTCTTAATTAAGAGCAATCAACATATAACTAACAGATACTATAGAGATAGAAAGTGCTTTAGATAAGTTCAGAACATGAACTTATCTCATGAGCTTTTTTATACAGTATATAAATTATGAAGATATCATAAACTCAATGTTTTATATTACCCATTCATTATCTCAAGAAATTCAATTATTATTGAATGATAAAACTTTCTTGAAAGGGTTGCACTAATATGTGAAAGTTTTTGAAATCTTTAAATCGATAATAAAAGGATAATAACATATTGAAAATAACTTAATCAACATTAATATTGATTACAGAGCATAAGAAATTGTGAGTTATTTCGATAAAAATCGACTGATTATTCAACAAAATTAAAACACTTATAATTAATGATTATTTTTAATTCATATCATTAATTAGTTTTTATTTTTAAAATATCATATGTGATAATTTTAAGTTATTATTTTTCGATGAATTAATTACTAATTGCTTAATAATCTAGAGCATGACTCGAGCTTTATGAAAATGCCTATAAAATAAATAATTCACACTTTAAATGCATAAATAAAATAAACTTTAGAATTATTCATAAGACTACTAAAATAATTTCAGGTTTTAAAGCTTATAATTAAGTACAAATCTTTCGAAATTCAGTATTCATTTTGAGTCTATTGTTTTATATTCAAGTTTAAAGAATTTATTTTCAGATGAATAATGATTAACTTTTTTAAAACTTTTAAGAAAAATTTGAATAGTTGAAGATTCAAAGTTATACAATGCTTACGAGTATAAATGTATGAATAAGAGACGCATTCGTTGTATAATGAGTTAAAGCATTTATACGTCTGGGTCATATCGGGTCATACTTTGAGATCAATTGTACTTTATAACCAATTTTTTGATTTACTAAAAGTATAATATTGTTGCCTTAAATATGTCAGACATCGTGATTCTGTGAATGCAATGAATAAAAAATATGCAGTTGGCCCACAAGGTGTACGCATTAATATGTCTGCACGTGTGGAGACTCACGTTTCATTTGCATAAGGGATGGCCTTTAGACAAACTTTTACTTTCAATAAGAATTGACCAAAATTGGTAAATCGTTTAACGGTCGGGACGGGTCAGGGACGCATTCAATGTGATAGACAGGAAAACTCATAGACAACAATGTTTGTGATCCGCTCAAAAGGATGGATACTTGCCGTTATGCAAAAGCGCCTCACGGGAAACGGATAACTTTTGGTTCAGATATAGCGGTAAACGTAAAAAAGATCTTACATGTATGGGACAGTTATTCACTTTAAGAGCCCAACTGTTGCACTATTGCATGGGAATGCATTAAAAAAGCGAAGCAGGACTTTTTGAGGGGTTTATATATTTGCAAATGACTTGTGGAGATTTTTTGCGCAATACAAAAAACTGAAAGTAAGGAAAAATATGTTCATTCTGTCGAAAGTGTAGAGGTATAATGAAATCGACAGCAATGTTTCATAAATACATTTTAGAATGATCATCATTATTATCGCTAATATGCCTGAAAGCTATAATTAGTTTATACTTAAGTTACAATAGACCATATTTAAAGAGTGTAAACACGCGGATGTGTATTAGGAAACGAGCTAATCATAGGGTATCTAATATTACTGGTATAATAAAAGCTTAAACTTTATGTTTTATTGATGGACAGAATTATTCAACGGAAAAAGTTGTATACTTGCAATATATTTTCAAAAAATTCTTTTCTTTCCTATTGAGCGATGAAATCGGCCTAAACTGTTATGAACATAATCCTAAACTTTTTAATTTCTCGGTTTTGATTGGATAAAGATTGATCATTAATTCGTTATTAAATTTTAATTCGTTATTGAATTTTTGATATTATAGGTATGAATTATATAAGACTTATTTCAAAAGTTATGAAAATGGGGTTTTGTGCTTTATTATCAGTTTTTTATGAGATAATAGCTATCAAATTAAATCAATGGAATAATTATAATCCTTAATTACTATTATTACCAAATAAAATGAAAATATTTTAATCTCTTAACTATAAGTTGCAAAATCAAAATATTCAAGTTTTGTGCTTAACTTGATTATACAGACTCTGAGTGAGCTCTATTCACGGCATTATATTTTTTATTTCTGAAATTGGCTTCAACAACTTTTTTGTGACAATTCAAGTTTTTGTAGTTAAAAAGGGCTCGTTTAATGTTGTGGTTGAGCCGAATTGTTGATAAAAGAGCGTCATATAGCCATATGGCCACTTTGGAAGAGCTATCGGTCAACCAAACCACAAAAAATAACATATTTGGGTCAGATATGGAAACATAACTGGAATTGTGATACAGACTTGACATATGTTATTGTGGTCTTCAAAGTACATAAAAGCATCCTTGTCTGCAATAACAGCAGATCTATACCCTTGGAATCAACACAACCCTTTCATCTGTTGCGGTTTGATTGAAAAGTGGTTTTGTTGTGAGACGTGACAAACCACCTACACGTCAAACTATTATACATAAATAGCAACTATATCTTCAATTCAATAGAAGAATAATAGAAATAAGTTTCAATTGTAAAAAATAAAATGAAAAAATAAGTGAAATATAATACCTGAATATAAGGGGAAATGAAATTCAGTCAAAAGAAAGGCATTGTAAGATTACCAGAGCTTTGTTATTGCAAATGTTCAGAAAATTTTTAACGTTGAGTTTCTGAGACCCAGTTTTTGTATAACTGAACTTTTCCGTTACATTGATTCAACTTTATTAATTCAAAGCAAAAAATAAGTTTAAACTTAATAAATGGAAATTAAAAAGATTATATACTATTATATATCAAAATAATAAAAAAATTCCTTTATTTCATTAGAATTATTAAGACCTCAAACTTTTGCGATGTTTTCCAAATATTAAGAACAATAGTAAAGTTATGGTTAAATTAAATATCGTAACCTAAGTTTCATATAGAAAACAGAATTTTTGACTCTTGAAATTAATGATACTTTAAAATCAATTTGATTTCAATTTTTGATGATTCAATAGCGTTGTGAATTTAATATATGTCCAAATTAAATATTGTTCAATGACCGCAAATGCTTTAATGCTCACAATTCTGATATTTGTAAAGAAAATTTGAAAAGCAAAGTAGTATTAAGTGAATAGTATTGAGCAGAACTCAGATTTAATGTAAAATTTAAATCCGATTTATCACCTGATTAGTCAAATCTGGATCGAATTAAATGCAAAAATTTTATTTTTCGGTTCTCTCATTTCATTTACACATGATTTGGTTTTCTATTTTGTAGGACTTGTTTATTTTGAACAAATGAAACAGAAATCTATCAGACTTAACATCAAATAAAACGAAAACATCTCATCTGAATGAATCGAAATTTAAGTAAAAAAGTTTGTAACGGGATTAGAAACGGTTAACTTTTGAATAGAAAACTTGGAACCAATTCTCGGACAATAGAGATTTGCTTCAAAAATAGCCGTTTGAATGGTTTAAATTTGACCCTTTTATAGGTTTAAGCATTTAGAAAAAACGGCTTCACTTATTTTTTGTTGCAAAAGTTCGTATGTTCATATCCTGGCCACCCTCCGAGTCTGTGTCAATTTAATCTCACAGTATTATCAACGCCTGTCAATCATAACAGTAGAACGTGTTGTAAGAACAAAATAGGACACATCTACACCATTCCTTTCAATATACTTATATAGGAGTATTTTTCAAGTTTTTTTAGAGTGGACAATAAGCAAGACATAAAAAATATGATTCAGGAAAATTGCATTATGTCTTACATAAGACACGTGGCCATTAATAAAGTTGGTTTTATACAGATATATATACTTAGGACCTAATGCCGCACCTAATTTAGTCCCGCCTGTAATATGCATCGCCAATATCTAATACTCTTAATGACATTGAACATTATGCTTTAATGAGAAAAATTGAACCACAAATGAAGTCAGGAATCAAATCCATTTGGCCTATTCATCAACAATTCAAAACACTGCACAAGTATTTCTGCTAAATGTCCAATATTAACGAATCATGACTTGAATTAGGGGATGTGGTCTATGTTTTTAGTATTTTGGATGCTAAAGACGAAACGAATTCACTCACAATGGTTACAAACCTATCATTAGATATCTTTAGCTTTTGTACGATACAAACTTCTATTTAGTCATTGAAAACACTATTTTCTATGCCCTAAAGGTTTATTATCAGAAAATTTATAATATTTTTTGTTAGATAATATAAATTCAATGTAAAGGTCACATTTCGAATCTGTAGTAAGTAATGTTGATGAAGAATATCCATTTGTAATGATGACCCTCTGGGGAGGGAATACTAGTATAGCTTTGATTATATAAACTACTTGTTTTGCATGCAATTTAGTTATTTTATTAAAAAAAACTTTTATGGACATCGTATTTAAAAAGAGACGCCACGAGAATGAAAAAAAGTTATGAGATAATGATAATCAAAAATATATATATACTTAAATCTAATGGGAAAATATCAAATATCGAATGAATTAGCATTTCATATATCGTAATACATATATCTTATCTGAAAATAATTATTATCTTCAAAAATAATTTATTTTCATGTCTTTTATAAGATAGATAAATAAAGAATATGCCAAATAATATAATTTTTGTTTGCAATCTTCAACAAAATCTAATTTCGCAAAACTTTTTAAACTCACAAAATTTATTTAAAGTTTGTTGAGGAGTGTGTTAAGGGATTTTGGAGTTGAGGAACTGTTAAGTGTTTGTATATCAATACTGTTAGAACTCAAAGCACATACTCTTACAGGTATTTTAAGCTTTGTGTGAGTTTTACTTAATTTTCTTTATTTGAAGTCCTATTACGAAAAAGCCCTGAAATATCTTTGAAATATTATCTTAATGTATATTTGGGATCAGATTGGATGTTAACTCTTAATGAAATTGTCATCGTAATAAAACATAAAAAAGAAATATTACACTCACTTTTGAAGTTATAAACTCACATAGACTTTAATGAATGAACACATACTGATAATTCGTTATATGTTATGGCAATGAAGAGGTGAAATTGCATCTAATATTCAAAGAAATTTATAATCTCTTTGCTTTTATTGGAGCTAAAAATAAATTTATTTGATGTCCAATTTTTAGTGAAAGATTTGAACAAATGTTCCGATTGAATAAATGATGAATAAATTGAATGTTATGTTATCTAAATAAAAAAATATGAACAGAATAGATTTTGTTCCATTGAAAGATGTGATTGACTATGTTTTTAAAGAATGATTTGAAACTCCATTTACTCTAAAAGTTGTAAACAAAATACGCAACGAACTAAACATCTCTACGGGATTCTAAGTCTGGCAACGTTTTAAGCAAACAGTAAACCTCTGTTACAAGTTAATAAAGAGTAAGTCACTAACGTTAACTGTATAAGCTTTTTAAAAAGAAAATATTCATCTATCAAACTATAAGTATTGAGCAATAATAAAGGGATTTATAAATAAAAGTAACGTTAATCAAATCACTTAGGATTGAATAACTATAAATTTACTGTACAATAGAGTTCAATAAATAGACTCGTTTGATATATTGGAAAAATAACAATTTGATTTTTATGTAAGGGTAAACAACAAGTGTGTGAATCATTTTTCCAACACTTTGTATAGATGTGACGGTCATAAATAGAACGGAAAAATCAATAGAAACCCAGTCTTTATGTAAAAAATCCTCGACTAGAAAGTAAAATGACTGAAAAAATAATGTCGCGTAAAGTTGGATCATTCAGGTTAACAACAATAAGTTTTTAACTGAAGGACTCGACTGAAATGTGGGTCGAAATCATGATAAAATTAACATTACTGTCTATCGCATAACTAAGACATGACTTTTAGAATCGCGAGCTCTCAAAGCTGGGAACTTCTTAAGATGTTGTGACACAGTTCACAGCACAGGATTGAAAACAAATTTTGTTTTCAAAACTCTATTTATTAGTTCAAAGTTGTGTCGGATTGAAGTGATTTCTTTTAAATTATTTTCTGATTTATATTTGTTTGAAAGCTATTTATGTTTTTCTATAATAGAAACTTTCTAATTAATTACAAAGTTAATGAGATTTTGTGTTTTTTGCAGTTTTAGTTCGACAAAACCCTTTATTATTTCACAAATTCTTACGCTGAGAAAAAATTACATGAAATTACAAGTGAATTTTTTTCTGACATTTATCAAATTGCAGAAATTTGTGATTGAGTTTATCATAACATTCATTATCAATCATTACAAGTGAACTAATCATTTATAGGAAAAATTTGAAACAACTTTGTTTCTTTTGAAATTTGAAAAAATAAATCGTTTTCAATTATTCAGTTTAATGATTAATCGAAAAGCATTAAAGAACAATTAGTTTTCAATCTTTGGTTTGGTTTACTTAAAATTAAATTCTATAATTTCATAGGTTTTTAATAAACAGCTCAAAATTGCGTATTAGTGAGCAGTAAAAGCTTCAAAGAATTAATTTTATCAATGAAATACATTTTTAAGGTATGTTTCATAATAATATAGGGCTTCGAATAATTTATAATCAATACGAACGCAATTTAATTGGGGTATCACTTATTCTTGGAGGTCTTTTTCAGGTAGAATTTATTATAGATTCATCAAATGTTAGAATAATATGATTTAATGCCTGAAGTATACGATTATTGGCCAATAAAATGTCTTAACAACTCATTCAATCTAAATTCAATCGAATTCATTTATTTCTAAACAATAATTAGAAAATCTCGTTAAAATTTGAGGTTCTATTTATGATAGTGTTGTAAGTTTAAAAATTTTTACAGATATAACTTCTTCTATAAATTTATAAGTACTGTATGAGCCTCTCATTTCTTAACTTGAACTTTATAGAGAAGTTCAGTTTTAACTACTCTAAGATTTTACTATCAAAATCAATTTTATACATTATAACTAGAAAGATAAATAAAAGTTACTTTATTAAAGTTTCAGCTGAGAATTCAATTTTTCATGCATTCTAAAGATAAAAAATTTCTTATCCCAAGAAAACTTCCAACACTAACCAATGCTATTGTAAAAGTGAACTACTGAGGCGTTACTTTTGAAATGCAAAATAGTGTATTAAATTATACTAGTAGTAAATCTGGAGTAACTTAATCTCAATATTAAAGCACTCAAAATAATTATTGACCATTAAAAGTTCGATTATTAAATCAAATGCAATCCCAAATTCTTCAATTTATTTTATAAAATTGATTTAATTGACTAAAAATTGCTTCATTTTAAATGAGGGGTAAATTGAATCAAATAAAACAGCAAAAGAAAATTCAACTCTAAATAAGAGATAGAATTTGAACTGAAAATATTTTTATCTAAATTTTTAGCTGAAAATTTTCAACATTTCGCTGAATTTAATTTCGCTTTAAATATTCATGTAATACTATTATCTCAATTTAAGCTTTTATTTTAAAAAACTTTTAGCATGGTTTCTATTAAGCAATAATTAAACAAATATTTATTGCGTTTTAAACTTCCAAAAGTTAAACTGATTGGAATTTCATAATGGATTCCATGGATGGATAATGGAAATAATTCTTAGAATATTAATACAAGAAATAGTTGTTACGAAAGACAATTAGACGATACGTTAATAATAAGAGGTTTTGATTCTTGATAGAGATAAAGTAAAAATAGTTCAATAATATGTGGTTTTCAGTAATAGTGAAACGCACGGAATGGCAATCATTGTTATAAACAGTTTTGTCTATATTCACATTCTTTATTGCCTTTGAGGAGGTTCAAGAGCTTATAATTTTTTCACCCTAATCAACAACTCGAATAAACTAATTTTGAAATAAAAATTAAATATCAGCAAATATTTGATCCATTTTTCACAATCAAAACTTATAAATAACACATTAAATTTTAAGCAATTGAACTATTTTTATTGAATCTATTTTATTATATAACTTAATAGTCGAAATTTTCGAATAAAGTTTTGTTACTCTAAGTTATGTTTAATTTAAACTTATTTTATGATTGAAAATCTTAAATATTTCAAAGCTTTAAACTTTTGGTTGAAAAATAATATTGTAATGCATTAATTTTTAGAATCGATGAATAATGTATGTAATTATTATGTCAAAGTAAGTAAAACGAACTATTAGGAAGATTTTGAGTCTTAACCACTGGTACAAGTAATTATGCTAAATATTGATTCAATAATTAATTAATGTGAATAAGTAATAATTAAAATTTTGATATAGGAGTGAAGGAAAAAATTTAATTTTCAGTGTTTTATGTTTTGTTTAATAACAACTTCAAAATTTAATGTAGTTCTTATTTGACAGAAACTTTAGAAATTATACCTGTTATACTATAAAAGATAATTAGAAAATATTAATCACTTTTATCAATTAATCATAAACTTTGAATTATATAAATAAACTCTCTGAAAGTTATGATAAGACAAAATTATATACAATTAAGTATAAATACTATTTCAATTGTAAATGTATTCCTATATTTATAGCCAATAATAAGTTTATTCCATTCTAAAGAATATTTAAACTTAGTTGAGAAACAATTAAAAGTTCGATAGAATTGAAAGATGATTTTAGTTGATGATTGAAGAGAGTGGTGGTCAACCACAGACAGGACCACAGACAGGACCACAAGGACTATATATGCAAAATATGATAATAGCATTTGAACGGTATGCAAGTGATTGAAACGACTCAAGGCAAACCACCAAAGCTTACAAAATATTAGTGAGTTTTGGGTCAATTATATGAGAGACCCCTTAAGGGTTCAATGATGTGAAATCTATTTTAGTAATTTATCAAAGAAAACACTATTATTATGTTTCTTGTTCTGCATTATGTTTGCCATTTATGAAATGAATCGCAACTCAAAGCAATGTAAATCACATATTCTTATGAATGTATAGATATCTGTACTTTTATAGTGCAGTATATATAAAGCTTTTCAAGAATTGCCTCCAAGCGATTACCATTACTATTCTGTCTCATTCGCATTTAATTGGTATCTATGAATTCTTGGCTTTTATTATTGCTTACACTTGAATACAAATATCAAAAACATGTAAAAGGCCAATAACAAAAGCAATACATCTGCTTTATCTAAATTAAACTATAATTTAAATAACTTCCTGACATTCAATAAAACATTCTTCAGTTGAAGAGATCATCTTAATTAAACTTAATTTTTTGACTGAGCTATTTTGTACTAATTGATGCACTTGTTATTGTGGAACTACATTTTTTCGTGAAAAATATTCAAACACTGTTAAGTCTGATTTAGATCATTATCTGATCATTCAATCAATTCGTTTAAATTTGATAATATGACATACATTAGGCATATAAGAAGTAAAAGCAGAATCTGTCAGGTATTCAAGTATCCGAATTGAAGAATAAACGAATTGAAAGCCTGATGCGCAAACAGATGCTAACAAGATAGGAATGTTGAAATAAGTGTTGGTAAATAATGTTTAAATGAAAACATTGTGTTCAAGTAATTGTAAGAGCACTTTATATTCATTGACGACTTGTTAGTCTATCTAATATTGGCATTTATGTTCTGTACAAAAGCATACTCAACCCTAGAGCTGAACATCTTGAAATTTTTTCATACCCGTAACCTTTGCATTCAGTAAATTACTTATAGTCTATTCCGCACTCAACAATGCGCTCATTTCAAAAATCTATTCAACTTTTTATCGAAGAATAAGAGAAATGCCTAAACTTTTCCTTCAATTAAGTCTCCATTTATTGAAGTAATTCCTTGAGCTATAAGAATAAGGATAAATTCTCTCCCCTTATCTCTTGAACTTTTAAAAACATTGAATAGGCATTAAAAATATTTCATAATTAATTTTACTTAAATCTGATTTTTGTTATTTTTTTATTTTTATGATTTATATAAACTTCAATATTTTCCCAACAAATTATAAATTTATATCTTGAAGTTATTGGAAGTGTTTAATTATTCAAATGCAGCATAAATGAAACGCCTTCTATTGTTTATGTAAACTTATTAAGTTTGTTGTTCTTTTGCAACAAAAATGAAAACATATTTTAAAATATAGTTCTGGTTTGAAATTTAGATGATATCTTAAATCGTTTATAATGTCGGGTTAAGGAGTGAGTAGATCTAGAATGTTGAGCTCTAGTTGAGCCCATAACTAATCAACAGATTTGAACTACAAATTTTTGTGCAATGAGAGGACAAAGTTTGACATATTCTGTTGTGTTATTACCACTCAACTCATCACTCCGCGGGAACTCAATTAGTTTGCCAAAAACCAAAAGTATGAGTACACAGACATATATAAAGCTGGCAAAAAACATGTTTTTTAAAACTTAAGTTTAAGTCAACATGTGGTCCTCCTTAGAGAATAACATCTAACATTTTTTTGCTCGTTTACTTGACTACTTATAAAGTTGAAGAAAGTATTTTTATTAAAACTTCGCGCAGTGACAAAACACTAAAAAATAATATATTGTTTATAATCATGAGATATTCTGATAATAAATTTCCTGAAATTGAAAAATAATCTCATTTACAAGAAATACATTTGTAATTTCGCAATTACCAGATTTTATTGCAAAGTATTAAATTTGGTTTACATAAATTTCTTGGATGATAGGGTCGGAAAATTGATGATTTTATGATTATTTTATCCTAAACTTAATTGAATAACTTATAACTTAATAGTAGTTTAAGATAAAACCAAAATTTAGTGAACACAACACTAAACAATGTGTTAATAATGGGATTAATATATTTCATCACAATCATTATCTGAACCAAATCGTGATATTGGGTTCACTAAATTTATCATTAAGTAATTCAAACAAAATTGTTGTGATGCTTATAGAAGGCACACGACTCAGTCACGACTTTGTTCACTTATTAAATAGGAGCAACTCTAACGAGTAAAATCACTTAAGCATTCGTATATTTTCATAGTATATATTTTGTATTCATTGGCTATTATAGTCAAATAAATCAGTTAAGCAATCATTTTATCGATACCACAAACCATATTTATGAATTTTTTATTATTAGCCAAAAATTTGATTTTAAAGAGATGTGTTGTATATAGCTTTCAATTCTATTCATAGCATAAAAATAATAATAATAATGATAGTTTAAGAGTGAAATCAGTTGTAGTCATTTAAAAGTGAAAGTTATTTCGTACTATGATTTGATTGATTAAGAAAGAAATAAATAAATTGTAACCAAAAATTTGCAAAAAACATCATGATCTAAAATCTTGATATGGCTATTGAAAGTTTGTCGGAATCTGGATTTATTATTAATGGAAATAGCAATACACTATTGTCACAGAACCAAATGATTAAAAAAAAATTTAAAACAAATCGAAAATTTTGGTCATATAAATCCTTTTTAAAAGAAATGCTAGAAATTCAATCGAATTTTTCATTATTGACACTGAATTCAATATTGGAATAACAATTGATGCTTTCACAATATTTGAATGTAGATAAAATCATAGCCCATTCTGAAGAAGTTAAGAATCACATAATATTCTTATGGATTTTTCAAAACAACTCATTTCTTTCAAAGTTCGTTTATTTTATTTATTGTTCAAATATTTTTAAATGAATCATTATTTTTCAATCTCATCCCAACTTTCGAAAACTGATTTTATATTAAGATTCTATGCTTAAATTCTTCAATTTCCTTTACTTATCAATCACTAACAATTTGGTATTTTTGAAAAAAAGTAATTACAACCCTTAAAAATTTCTTTCAATTTTTTTGTAGGTCAGGTACTCGGGTTCACACTCGTGCTCGACAAAACTAAAATGCTCTATGCTCGTATTCTCCAACGAGCACCAATATGCTCGAGAATGTGCATCATCAGCTATTTAGACTTATATATTGGTTTAACGAAGTCTTCATAAGTCAGGAGTTATAAAATTGAAGCTTGGATTTGAGTGGTGTCATCACTTTCCAAATTTTATTCCCCTGTATCTGATTGAGTAGAATATCATTTACCTCAACTTTGTTTACCTTATTTTTTCCCAAATAAAAACTATGAGTTAGTGTTTTTGAAAAACGAAATTGAAATTAAAACTGAAAGTCATTAAAAAAAAGTCAGATATTGGTTATACTGAGTTGAATATTGATTGAGCAAAATTTTAAATTTGATTGAAAATATCTTCGAATGAAATAAAAACACTTCAAAAATTTCTTGAACACAAACACAAATTTTTGAATCAGTATAATTCTAGTATTATAGCTTCAAATTTTTGATTTTTTAGTATGAAGAACATTAAACTTTTAGTTGACTAATTCGTGTTTATCATAAGTAAAGTATTGAAAATAAATATAATCAATATCTCAGGGGTTACTCATTTCCATCTTAACTTTTGTTTGTAAACTATTCACTTTTTAATGAGAACTTTTTAAATTAATAATTGAGGGGTTATTAAATATATTATACTTTATTAAATTGAATTAAATATATTTATCATTAATCGAATATTATGACGTATCGATGTATTTAAAAATTTAGGGACATAATAAAAATCTGAAGATTTTTTTTTGATTGAAACTTTCATAAATTGAATTAATAAAATCATTGACAACACTTTTGAAACCTTTATTGAATTTTATTTCTAACTCTTTTAACTATAAATATATAAATCTCAAAAATGAACTTTTAGTCTAAATCCTTGAACTAAAAACT
>JAQFXV010000252.1:0-27973 GCA_034694065.1 Camisia spinifer
AAATTCGTTAAAGGATTTATTGAATTTTTAATCAACGAACAAAAACGGGTGAACATTTCGCAGGAACTCATTGATATATAATTTCAATATTCGTCAAATTATAATTCAATTCGAAATATTTAGTATGAAAAAGACAAATAGACTTTCCCCTAACAATAGTTGTAAAGTTATCTCTAATAAGTTTCCTGAACCTCTATTTTTTGTTGCAAAATCAAAAAGATGTTGAGCGCGAAGACATACATCAAAAGCTCAAATGGGATTTAAGTTCGCATAAACCGACATAAATATACACGAAATGTTGAATACATAAAATAAACTTCGTTTCACTTGGAATTGTGTTTGTGAAGAGAGAATAAGAGAAATATTGTGCTCATACACAAAAAATATACTACTGTGCACACATGGATGCGGCGAATGAAAAGAAAAAATAGGAATTCATTCTACAGCATAACACCATATGCCTAATGGAAAGCAAGTTTTACAGGAGCCAAATATACACGCATTCAAAATTGCCCACCGCCTCAATATTGCGTGACTCTCACGTATATATTTGCAAAAGCAGAAAAATTGGCCGAACATGAATTGAACTCAATTGACCAGTTATTTCTTTCTTTCGCTCCCTTAGAAGTATTTCATAATATTTTCTTTTACAAGTCATAAACATTTTTTAGTATTATTCTGTGTTGAATTTTATTCTTGATAAGTAAATGTTTGATTTAAACATAAATTATGTGAATTTGTTTTGTTTCGATGGTAAGAATTCGCTTAGATTTGTGAATAAAACTTTGTTACAGATCATTTTCTAAACCTTTTTTAGAAACAATGGTTGTATAGAATATATTCTTTTATCAGAACATTAAAAAATCAATAGAGCTTTGAATTGAGTTAATAGAGAATTAACTTCTGTGTAATTAAAAAAACATTAAAGTCAAACAAAAGTGTAGAAATGTGTCTTTTGTCGGTTGAATACTAAACAGATTAAAGAGTAGGAAATGAATTTCCGTCATAATTATTATAATTTGAGTAATATTTTTAAATAATGTTAATCAAAATTGAATTATGAGTATTAGTTAATATAAATATAAAATTCAATGAAACCTTACTGAGCATTCAATTTGATTCAATGAAAGTAAACATTATGAAAGAATTGCATTCAATTTTTATAAAAAAAAATATAAAAGCATTATTCAGAAACTAAATTAAGTTTCCTTTTGATGATATCCGAAAGCACATATTCATTTGGGATTAAAATTTTAACTCGAAATTTAAGGCTTTTGAAACGCTGAAATTTTTCAACCTTAGACTTAATTTTGAGATAATTTGTTGGAGTATAACTATTTTAAAAATTTTGTAAAACCGCTGAAGAAAAAAAAGTAGAAACTATCAAATTCTTTGAAT
Organism: Camisia spinifer; assembly: GCA_034694065.1. Classification (NCBI taxonomy): domain Eukaryota; kingdom Metazoa; phylum Arthropoda; class Arachnida; order Sarcoptiformes; family Camisiidae; genus Camisia; species Camisia spinifer. Next base: position 1,399 of record JAQFXV010000252.1, read on the forward strand.
TTTTGTTTTCAAAATAAGTCTTAAAGAACATTATGTTGTATAGAGAAAAAAAATTTCACTTTATAAAAAAGTGATGCCAAAAGTATAATTCATGTAGTGATTCAGCAAATAAATTGCGTGATCTATTAAAGTATGCAAAAATTGCTGTAATCTATGCGTTAGAGATTTACCTAAAAGAAGAAGAAGGGAGAGAGAGAGAGAGAGAGAGAGAGAGAGAGAGAGAGAGAGAGAGCGAAAGAGAGAGAGAGCGAGCGAGAGAGAGAGCGAGAGAGAGAGAGCGAGAGAGAGCGAGAGAGAGAGAGAGAGAGCGAGAGAGAGAGATTTTGAAAAACGTTGTAAAGTAATGAGCGTTTGCCACAGCAGGAGAGAGCACATGAGCACGCATTCAAAATAAATGAGAATCAATGTAATGCAATTGCATCAGTTTCACAAACTTTTTTATACCCAAGGATTATAGAGAGAAGAGAAAGTGGGTCTCCAATGAAGAGAAACCATTTTTCAATTGCTTACAAAAAGTCACACTTTGCGACCAATACCATAACTTTACAAAAGTATTTTTGATATGAAATAAAAAGGCGCACAAAGCGAACCAAAATTCGATATTATTGTAAACTCATTGCTGTCAAACTGAATAAAATTCTAATATATCTGAATGAATGCCTGATAGTCTCTCTATGAAAGGCTTGTCTGAAGTTCATTCTTGTCATATGTCAATTGCATTGAATTGTATTTCGATTTGCATGAAATCACGAAAATGTATTACTAGATCTATTATTTGAGAAAAAGCTCTGAATTTCATATTAGTGATAAATATATAATAATATATAATAATAGAAGTTTGAAACAAAACTGAAAAGAAATAAATTATTCATACAAATAATGATAAAAAGGCTAATTCTAAAATGACTTCAGTCTTTCTATGGCTGAATAAAATTTAACATAATATGAATTTGTGATCCTAAAAATGGTTTTCACTATTTCTTTGTAAAAAATAGTTTATGAATGAATTGAAAAAGGAAAATAAATGATAATAATAAAATCCAATTATATATTCAATAGAGAATAGATAAATAATTTTTAAGCTTCTAACCAATCTAAGTTAATAATTAAATAAATTGTATCACGATAAAACCTCGTAACAAAAACCAACCAAATAATAACCTCGCAGTCAAAAATTCTGTGAAAACATATTGAAATAAATTTTTGAATCCGAAATAAATGAATATACATTAGTGATCAAGTTTGAAAAAATTGAATTAATAAAACTGAATCGTTTACAATTTTAATTTAAAAGTTTAATTCTTGATTATTTTCATTTACAAATGATTATCCAATTAATTCTTATATTTTCCTTTCTTATTATCCATTTCATAATATTATACCTTTGGAAAATCAAATTCAATAACATTCAGGTGAAGTTTAATTATTTGAAATCATTTTGATTATTTATATCAACTTATTTAATTTTTAATTCGAATAACAGTGAATAAAATCACCTTTATTCAAACTATCAATAATTTGCCTAAAGGTTTGCGAGGTTTTGCATTTGAATCAGTAATATAGTTAGTTTTAATGCGTGAATTTATGTGCATTAAATGTTAAAAATAAAATTGAAATCGGCAATAGATTTATCAAAGGCTGTTCTAATTTGACTCAATTTCTCACTGAATTTTCAAAATTTCCATTCATTCTATTTATATATCAGTGATATAACGGGTACATCATTCTCATTAAACCCATTCATTCGTCTTAATTGGTAACTGTTTAAGGTCTTCCAGTGCTCGGAAATAGCTGTGAAAATTTATATCAAAAACCTCGAGGAAAGGTTTTAATGGCGACTTTACTGGCATTACTTGACTTGAATCACTTAAATTTAATAAATTAAATTCTAATAAATAAAAAAAATAAGTACATTAGACTCTAAATAACAACAAAAATATTCTATTGATTGTTCAAATTGTCTTTATAGAGAAAATAAATTTTCACTCAATTTTGAGATACGATTGAGATAACAGAATAACTAGCGCTCGATTACTGTCCATATACTGTATACTAAAGAAAATCTATTTCCACACAAAAATATCTATAGTTTAATCTTAATTTTATTAGTTTTTCTTCAATTTGAGATCAATTTTGAGAGCAATTATTCATATTTAGTTATCAAAAGATTGGGTAATAATGAGAAAAAGTTTTGATTACAGAGTATTGTTGAGAAAATGATACTCATTTGTTGAAATATTCTAATATTTAAGTTAATGTATGAAAAATTGAGCGATGATTGTCATAAATAGAATAGTATCTTTTATATTCATCTAAATAATTATACTTTAATTTCGTGAATAAATAGAGCAGATGTCTTACATCTCATTCCTTTCTGTTATTCAGAATGAATCAAAACATATAATTTCATAAAAAAATGAGTGAATCGCTAAAAGTTTTTAATGACCCCTAAAAACATGTGAAAAATCAATGAATTTTTCCAGCCTTTGTATTTGAATCAACAAAAAGTTCATTAGAAATAAATTTGAAAAAGTTTCCATTTTTTCCAATTTGATAATTCATTTTTATTTTTATTTTAATTCAATATGAATGGCAAAAAAATTGAATAAAAAAATAAACTATTATTTCAATAAAATAAAATTCTAAAATATTCTTTAATCCAGTTTTTGAGTTTGAATAATTGAATTATAAATCGCAATGTTTTTGCTTCTCTAAAAGTTGGATAATTTATGTGAATATTGTTTGCTGAGAATAAAAGCCTAATTACATTTGCGATAATTCACTTTAATTCATAAAACTTTGTCTGAATAACAAATATATGTTTTACTGAGTCTGTTAACTATTTATTAAACAGATTATATTTTGGCTTTAAAATAATAATGAATTTAAGAAGTAACTTATAATTAAATAATGACTCATTTATCAAACTTACCCTTAACTCAGATTTTCATCTCTTTTCTAGAGATCGCGAACGAAATTTCTCTTTAATATTTTGTATGAAAATAAGTCTTTATTTTGTTTGGCTTCAAATTTTTAGGCTTTTGTTTTTCTATAGCGCGTTCGTCTTCTTCTTGTTGTTCTTCTCTGTTTCAGTTGTATATAAGATGACAGAGAGTTGTGTGGAATAATTCATGAGTCAAGTAATGCTTGCAATGCTGTATCCATAATAGAGGACACTGACATTCCTTTTGTCTGAGAGTCTGATGAAACTGAAAAAGAAAAATAAGTCAATCAGTTTTGGTGAGAGCGCAGGTCATGATAGGAAATGAAAATGTGTGACTTGGGATTCAGGGAATTCCGACAGCGAGAGAGCAATATTTTTTATTTCTATTTTTCTTTAGGAATAACATAAACACGAAAATATTTGAGAGAAGATTATAATAATTTCCTCAAACATATGCGATCATAGCATCAATTTAGCTATAAATACACTCCTTTACTCTCTGAAATGAGAGGCAAATAAATAAAAGTTAGTACCACTTGATGGCAATGTCCGATGCAATTAAGGGTTTCCTCGTTAATGACAATGTGTGTATATAAATGTGAGTCTGTGTAACTTGCATTCGACTTGTGTTGGCCTAAATTGCCTCAAAGCCGACGAAGCGATCGCTTAAATGAAAAGCCAACTGACTCAAGGAGGACCTCAATAATAGGAAAGCCAAATATAAATAGCCTTTCCATTTGCTCACTAGTTCAACATCAAAGACTAGTCAACCAAAAGAATTAAGAATACTCTTATTGACGAAAAACCAAAAAAGAGGAACGAAAAAAGATCATTTCATTTGACGATAGATAGAGAAGGGCTTGAGTTTGGCATCTCATACACTATAATATATCACTACAATAAGAGAAACAATGCTGGATAAGAAGCATATATATTCAACTTAATGAGATTGTGATTCAATTATGACAACGGCTAATAAATTATAAGTAAAATTGCGTTCTCTTTACTTGAAATACCAATAAAAACAAAATAGAATGAGAATTGAGCCCAAAATGTATAGATTGTAGACATACTCAGCTAATACTCAATATTTGAAAATAGATAGAAAGAAATAGAGATTCGATGCGAAACAAACTTAAAGTATAGTAAGTTTTAAAATTCACTATTTGCGTGCTATTCCATCAAATAATGTACGTGAAATTTTTTTTTGCAGACTTATATTAGTGAAGAATAAAGTTTGCTAAAGAAAATCAAGATTCCTGTATGGTTTCATCAATCAAAAGATAGCACTGCTATAAGTACGTGTTTTTGGCAGATGCCTCTCCATGCGTACCACTGATATATCCACTGACGCGCAAATCTAATGCTACGATACAATATTGGAGTCCCAAATGCCTTATTCTTCTACTTTGGGAAATATATAACTTATATTGTAGTGAATGTGTATGTTCTCTACTTTATTATAAATACTCTGTATAGCGAATATTGTTTGTAATTCGCCTTTACTTTGAATTAGAAATAAATGTAATGGAAATAGAAAGCAAAATTGAAGATAATAAGTATTATGTCAAATACATATGCATGCATTCATATGGGCTTAAATATGCTGACAACATATTTGGAGAAAAAAAGTTACATTAGTTATAAGTTACTGTTAGTTGCATTAGTAGTAACACAAAGTTCGTGTCGAGGGATATTGCAATCACGTTATTTACCTCTTGGGATCAATGATCGAATAGAGAAATGCAATGAATTCTTTTCAATTGGCATTATTGTAGACCTTAATCAATCAAATGGGAGAAGCAATGCAGTAGCAATTTTGTTGCAATAAGTTTTGCGTCAATTACTTATTGTTTGATTCATTTTCTATGTTATCAATGAAAACCATCGAAACATTTCCTTTAACTCTATTCAAAATTAATTCAAGACTAGGAATTCTTCTTTCCTTCCTTAGTCAGTACCTGTATTTCTCCTTTTATAATAATTAATAGATATAAATTTCATCCAAGAAATCATTTTTACGATCATAATTAGGCAATGATTTATCAGTTGAGAAAATCAAAGTTAGCTTTAATAGCATTCTTACAGTTTTATAGAATAGAGAATGCGTGCATTCAATAAGATAATTATCTTATATATAAATTTAGAGCAAATACTCATTTAGTCTAATGGAATAACTCAATAGATTATATTTCGAAAAAACATTTTCCTCATTCAATAAACGATGTAATTATGAAAAAGTATACCTAAAAATATGTACTTAGATATGATTTTCTATATTTTGTATATCTGTGTGGCATTTATTGCATGAAAACATGTTAGTTATACAATGAATGCTTACCTTTACAATGGCTTGTTTTTTGTCTCTCATTTGCTATCAATGCGTGAGTCAAGTCTATCATAATATCAATGCGTGTTTTCATTCAATTACATGACTCAAAAGTAACTTTATAAGCACTATCACTACACAAATACTATTAAAGCCAACAGTAGTGAAAGTTAGACAGCAGTAACTCAACTATTTTATAAAGGGTCAGGTCATTGAGCACAATCTCTATGATGTACTGTATATATACTAAAAGTTTATTTACAATACTAATCACGGATATGATCATAGAATATGAAAGAAAAGCACAAAATATTAAGTCAAAGCTAATTCACTGGATTCTTGTGAGAGAACACGCACTTATGACATGTTGTCCATTGCAATGCTTATACTAAGATCCTTCAGCACTGCAAATGCAGTCAAAGCTCAACATCATTCTCCACATCTTGACTATAGAAACTTAACTTTAAGACTTCCTGTCTATCGATAAGGCAAAGCTTTAAGTAACAAAAATAACAATAAATTTTTCCTATAATATTATATTTATAAGTGATTTACTTATTGATGTGAACAAGTTTTCAAAAAAATATCTTAAGCTATTCTGAAAATTTTGAATACTGAAACTCTTTTTTATTATAAGTATCCGTTAGATATTAAGTTTACTTTTTATAGCGAAAGACATTCACAAATATTTGATAAATATTTTTGAAATATTGATATTATATTGCAGAATAAAGTGGCATAAGTTATACTTAACCGCTTTCACTCTAAGGCTTTTTAAATATTAAAAAGGATGTAATTCTCAAGTTCAGTGCACTCATAAATATTGCAATCAAATCGATGGGAATTTCAACTTTGCCATAAATTTATAAACACATAACAGTTCCATAACATAAACAGTATATCTTTGAATTGAAGCAAATTTTTCCAAATGTCAAAGAATTATGTGCTAATTGTGTGAAATCTGTTTCATATTATACATATTAACAGTTTTACTGGTTATGCAACTGTTGCAAATGTTGAAATATGACTCATACGAGAGAAGCTGGAAGTTATAATAGCAAAAAAAATTACAACAGGATTAAAGTGTCAATAATTGGTTGGCTCTAATTCTGATAAATGACAGAACAGCATGATTTTGTTTAATTCAAATCTCGTTTTGCTGCTGGAATTTTATGATTGCAGTCACTTTTTAGTCTGACTTTAAATTGGTTCTTATTTTTATTCAAATACCGATTTCTACATGAATGAACATTTAATGCCAGCTTATGATTCCGAACGAGCTTTTAAGAGATATAAAAGTATTTACTCTTCAACTATTTTCTTCATTTCTTGTATTTACACTATTTTATTTGAAATTTAATTTTTGATAACTTGGAAAAACTGTCAAAAGAACGAATAGAAAAGAGTTTTGTGCTATAGTGTCAGCACTAATGTTTGCTCAAAGAAACGATGCGTAAAATACCAGATATTCGTATAATAATATTAACAACAAATTTGAAGGGCTCAAAGTTTGGCTTTTTTCATCATTATAGTATTGAGAAAGTGAGCCATCAATTTTGTTCTAAAAGATAATAGTAAATAACATTTAAAGCAGAAGAGTTTGAAAAATTGGTTTAACTTTCACGCAAAAAATATTGCTATAGTTTCAAACAAAAGGGTAAAACACTTACTTAAGCTTAATATTGAAGTTTTTAGTGATAAGAATCGTTTGAACATTAACTTATTCAATGCTTTACTGGTTGTGATAGCGACTCATCCTCTCATCCAATTTAAAATTAAAGGATCGCATTATATTAAATGCAAACTCAAATAAATTGAATTATGACCCGACGAATAAGTTAGCATAAAGACTAAAAACCAAATAAAATTAACGCTCTTTCGTATTGTACTCAACCAAATATAAGGGATGAGAAGGGATGGGGAACTCAACCATTGGTGATATATATTTCCGCAAAATAGAGATTTTTCTTTTAGCGCTCATCGGACTGAGAGAAAGATGCTTTTGGATGCATTTTGGTTGTAATCACGCCTTTGAAATGTTGGGAACTATACTGAGAACATGGAATCCAATAGTACTGAATAGTGTTCAACATCCGTCTGTTGTGACGGCATTTTTACTCATAGAGTACTCAGTCTTTTTGTGAGTCATTCCAATGCATCTCAATTACAAACTCAAACGATATGAGAGAGAATTGAACGCATGGCAATCAAATTCGGTCACTTTTCACGCGAGACTTGAATGAATGGGCCCTCAATTTATGTATATTTTGATCTTTTATTTCTTTTGAGTATAGAAAACGGATGGGAATGAGTCAGCGACAAGTTTATAGTTAGTGAAGAGGAGTTAGGAGTAAGTGAATTGACTGAATTGCTCATCAAACAAATTTGGTAAAAGTCGATCCTCGAAACAAACACACGAAGCGTGCATACACTCCAAAGTTTAATTAATTGAATATATGCCACGAGCAGAAAAATTGTGGAAAGAATAAAAATAAGACTCTAATGCTCTAAGAGTGTAAATATGAATGCAATCGGAATACAAGTTAGATATTTATTTTGTAAGCAGGATAAACATTTTCTTTAAGAAATCCACTTTAAGAAGACTATGCACGCTATGCGCAAAAAAGAAAATATTGTGAGATCGCAGTATATTTTAGTTTTGCTTTCAAAGAAGGGTATAATCCTTGCAGCTGTGCTCTGAGGTTTAAGTAGCAGAATCTGTTTCTGGCAGATGAAGAATCTAACTTATAAAGTAAACCAATACAATCCTTATATGAGACTAACGTGAGAAATAGAGAGAAAGAGTAAGTACTAGAAAGAAAACTCAACTAAGGAAGAAAGTGAGACAGAGTTAGATCAAGAGAGAAATTGAGATAAGATTCAGACTCTTATAAAAGCAAAAGCATATAAACTTATGCAATAATTATATAGGAACAGATTGAATGACGAACGCGAATAGGAATGTGTACCGAAGACACCACTGTTCATTCCAACAGAGCTAACACTTATCTCACAGATCCTAGTCTTCAAACATCCCCTGAGGTTTTCATCTCTCAACTTCAGGTTCGGTCACTCGTTTAGGTTAAGCTCAAGCAAAGGGAGGACGCAGATGGCGATTATCTTAGTTGTATAATTATATGAGTTATATATTATACTAGTATGCGTTCAACTCGTATCAAGTATTTCAGTAAAAAAATATTTATTTTCAAAACAAATAAAACAAAGCAATCTCTTTACCCTAACTAGAATAGTGATTGCATACACCCTTCTCACAGTCAAATTACATTCGAAAATAGCTGGAAAATAGTAATGAATATACACTACAATACATACAATACTAGATTTATTATATAAACTGTTGGCTGCTTTTGAAAACAAAATATTTTCCCATCTATAGCAGAGGGCATTCAATGTAAGATTTAATATGAGATACGAATCACAATTGGATAGTGTATGCAATTTAACGCTATTTTTTATTTAGATTAAACTACAGTCAAGATTAAAGTGAGAGCGAAAAATACGCGGCAAACACAGCATGAGTTTATTATAGTGGCAGTCAATCCATTCCAATCTAAAATCCTAACTCAATGCTATACAGAGTAATAATGCATCAAATATTATATGAATCAATTCGTTCATCAATTATACTTTCATTCTATTTATTTATAGTCACACACATTATTCATTATTACTAACAATGGGGTAAATAGTATTTCCCCAATTGTAAAAATTGATGATATTCTCACTTATCATTCACTCTCCTCTCACTTCTCGATTCACAATAACATATTATTGCTTTAAAAGCAATACCACTAAAATCCGTGCGGTTTAGGTTTAGATATTTTTATGCAATTTTTTTGTCTCAAAAATAGAGAATTTATCAGAAGCTTCATTACGTTTATAATATATTTTAGAGCAAACTCTATAAAGTAGAGTACATTTTATCCAAACTATAAGTCAATATCTATTTGTGTCAATATATTTAGGTCTCAATACTTTCGTTTAATATTTATCTGGTATTAAAGGAATAGAAGTGAGAAAGACTTATTAACTTGAGTTTACTGTATTGAGACCAACATCAATAATATGACGCATACACTACTCTAGTAGTATAGAGTATATTAATATTATATCTGAAAATTTTATAAACAAAGCCCGTCACAAACTCATAAATCTTATGAACGCCCGACACAATAGAGCATCATATCGACAATAGTGCTGTTTTTGCTATGCAATAATGCATTACTTTTACTACATATATAAAATCGCATAATCAATATTTTTAGCTTGTATTTGAAGAAAGATATTGGGCTTCATCTCATTCTACTATGGATTTACGTGCGATCATTTCAACGAAAATTTTATCTCTCATACGATGGCAATCAATCAACTATATGTCAAATACACTTTAATAATTTACATAACATTTCTGTTTTGGAAAATTCAATAATTATTATTTTTTTTAATTAACGTTTCGCTCATAATTAATGCAAAAGTTCTGCAATTATTGAGCTGAATGGGAAAGATTATTATTATTATCATTAAACTTGGCTCAGAGAGAGAGAGAGAGAGAGAGAGAGAGAGAGAGAGAGAGAGAGAGAGAGAGAGAGAGCGGGGTTTAAGATCTCAATTAAAAAAATACTATTAAACTTAGGAGTGAATAATAATCCTCAATGCATTTAAAGCTATTATTTCGATAAGAAAGAGATTTTATTTTTCTATTTTGTTCAAAACAAAAGTCATGACAGAAGTGGGAGCGGACAAAAAAACTGCAATAAAAATAGAGCGTTAAAGCATTGAAAATAAATTACAAGTGAATTTTGCCGTGAAAACACAGCACACATACTGTACATTAGTCTCTTGACACTTGCAAATAATTCACGCCAACCAAAACTGATCCAAATGCTGTTTTGTATTTTGTGTGTATCATACAATCTGTGCCCTCAGACAGCAGGCAAGGTATTCATTTACTATTTTACGGGCTTTACTGACAATGCTCTACTGTATAGTTTAGATGAAAATATACAATAAGTTATACCATACTATTTGGCGACAAACAATCTCTTGCACCCCATATCCTGCAGTGCACATTATTCTATACCTGCTTTTTATTATTAAACTAATGCATTATTTCAGCTTTTATTGTGTATGTACTGCTTATAACATATGCATAAAAGTGAAACCCTATTTAATCAAATATCTATTTTAGGGCCCATATGTCTGCATCATTAGCTATTCACAGACACAAATTTATTGGTCGACTAATAATTTATAATAATATTTTTCGACCGAAACTGCAAATTATTTGAGGTGAGAAACAGTAGTGCAAATCGTGTTACACCCAAAACCCATTTGTCAACCGAAGTCCCTCGATATTGCTTTTTATGAATCTTTTACATCAACTTATCATACCTTAAATTTAATGCACATTTTCTAGCATAAGATGAACAATATTTACTGTTCTATGAATTTGAATTGAGCACAAGTTTAAACATGAGTTCAAAGCAGTGTTACTTAATTTGAAAAAATTTATGACATCGAAAAAAAAGCGAAAGTCGCTTCTCTTGCTTAGAAGAGTCGTGAATCAAGTTTTCCAAAAATACACATGTGTTTTAACTTAGTATTCAGAGTATGAAAAATGAGCAAACATTAGGAGATTCCGTTTGACAAACGAATAAATATAATTCAGTCGTCAACTAATAATTAGAAATATTCATTAAATTTTGTTTTCATGCCCTTATACTTAATTAAACAATTTATTTTATAATTTAATTGATTGAATTCAATTTAGAAAATGAAAGTGTAATATTTTAAATTAATTGTAAGCTATGCCATAATAAATGATAAAATTATGTTCAGACACACAGAGAGCGCAATAATATTGAAAAAGAGCCTCATTTTTGTTTTTCTTCATTTAGTGCATGAATTTTATTAAATGTAAGCATAACGTAAAAAGTAATGCTTGTAATGCTTGTAATGATTGTTACCTCCTTTGCCTCACCCAAAATCATTTGTCAAACAAAAAGTTCAGCCCATTTTTAATAAAGGACAATAAACCATTTGAGGGGATGGAAAGTGGAATTGAAATCAAACTAAATATAATCTTATATCATATTAGTTTTAATCAAAAATAATAATATATAGCGATTCAACTATGAAAAGCTGAATGTGATTTGATTTCTTCTTTAAATGAAATTTAGTGTACAGTAGAAAATAATGCCAATGACTGCTATAATTTATATTAACCCGTTTTTCCATTAAGAATAGGAGACACTTAAATGCACAAAAAGGTAGAAGAAGTAAATGAAGGAGAAATAGCGAACGAATTTTCACTATTTCCACAAAACAGGCTTTAATGATATGGCTGTCAATTCTTGACATACGACAAGTTAGACATAGCGAGAAAAATAAAAAGGCCATCAAAAAGTAAAGTCCTATCTAAATATATATCTTGAGGCAAATTTCTTAATGTGAGGTCGTAACTGATCCTATGCTTTCTTGAGTTGAGTCCATTCCTTTATAAATAGCTATAATAGCTGACAGTTAGCTTCAAATAATTTGGAAAATGCTTACAAAAGGTATATAAAGTTATCGCAAATTATTTAAAATAGTAAGCATTATCTCCAGCAGACAAGAATGGTATGAAGTTTGAGATTTTGACCGCTTTCCAGCTTTAAGTTAGGAATTGGAGAGTTGGGTGAAGCGAAAGGCACTGCATATAACGCGCCGGAGTAGAAGTCAAGGTAATTGTCCGATTAGAAAAATATGTGGAAATGTAGAACATAATTATACTGTCGGATGCTTTCAATTTAATGGCTCTGTTTTTCTTGTCTTGCTTTCCACAGAGAAGTATTCGTGTTATTAAAAATATTTTTGTTACTATGGAAAAAATTGTGAAACAAAATATGTCTATAATTTGAGTGCTTTAAATAATTCAACTCTAAAAGTGCAACACAAGTGTGATTCGAGTTTAAAATAAAACGATATAACGTCAGAACTAACATAAAATATAGTAATTTTATTATAGATATCGATCGGATTCACATAAAAACACATTCAAATATATGATCCAATTTATGAGAATCCAATGAGAATAAAACTGTAAAAACAAATACATCTTTTTAATTAGTTTGATGGAAAAAATGAATGAAATGAATGAAAATTCTTTTAGAGAGACATTAAAAGTTCAAATAGAAAACTGAAGCAATTGCTCGAATAGCTAATGAAAATTCCAGAGAGACTGAAAACTAAGCAAAAAAGGGAACCAAAAGGAAAAGAGTGAAAAATGAGTCGCGAAAGATGCAAACCTCAAAAATGCATTCATTCGACACCATCAGAAGAGTTGGTAAATGACAAACAGTGAAGACAACATCTGCTTAATTCGTGGCAATAAATGGACTCTCATTTAGTTTAATTTATATTTTAGGGTCGAAATAACCCCAGGGGTTAATCCGGTGATAGTATAATATAGAGACTAATTTATGAATCTAATTAAAGGCATTCCCAGAATACTATAGTATATATTACTATTACTCGGCATATATTTCCCGAAGAATGAGGAGACCTGTGATTTGATGATAAGCTGCTAAAGCGCTGAAAACAAGTGAATGCAAAACAGTGGAAAGTTTTATTAAAGGAAATATTTTATACTAAACAATACAATAACTGTAAAGAGAAATAGTGACGGCTTGAATTTGAATCGCAAGTAATCCATTTTTATAGTAGCTCTCAATCAGTACTGCACTACCAGAAAATCTTGTATCAATGAAAAGCAGAAAAATCAGATTCAGTCCGTTTCACATAAAAAGCTAACTCAACTGTTACTGCAATCGTTAAATTAAGTTTCGGCCATAAAATAGGAAAATACTGAACACCAAATTTTAATAATAGTGGTCATAAAATTTATTGGATTTGAGTCTAAGCTCTGCACATATTCTACTGAACAGGTATGATATCAAGTATTAATTTAATAAATATAATAATAAGAGTAATAATAATTCAATTTTGATAATTCTTGTCATATTGGAGATGAAACACAGCTATTTATAAGGTTATGGCATTCTTTGATCTTATTTTGCACCAGCAGTCCATCATTTCACTTGAAGTACTATAGATGATAATGCATACATCACTTACTATAGATTCACTATTCGTTATATATTCACAGATATTTCACAATTTTTCAGAATTGAATTTTTTTCATTAGGGAAAAGACTCTGAAAATGTTTTTATTATTTACACTTCGTTTTTATTTTACAGAATATTTAGTATAACTATTATTAAGTTATTTTTACATATTATAAAAAAGAACTAAACAATATAAAATTAAAAACATAAGAGAGAGTCTAAGAAAGATTAAACTTGTGAGAATAGGTTAATGCCTACTTATGCTATTCACGGAATTAATGGTGTGATAAGAGACAGAACATTTAGAGTTTTAATAAATAATATACTTGTTGTCTATGAGAATGACTGAGAAGAAGGAAAGTAGAGAAAATGTTGATTCTATGAAAGTGTTGTTTATCATATTGATTAAAGAATGGAGTCCACTATGCAATCGGTTCTTATGCCAATGTCTTCTCGATATCTTTCTATTCAACTCATTTAGAGTAAATGTATTATTAGGTGTATTACCGAAGGGACTTCTAATGGCATTCAGCAAAAGTATCATGTTATCTCATATAATGGTAAAAGCATACATTGTGTGTTACTTTACTGTCCTCTACATCAATGATGCGATACTACTCTACTGCAAATTCGTCAGTAATTAGGTTTTTCTGTAATATGATGTCTCATCTTATGCTCCTTTAGCTTTCATCATAATCGTGTTGTCGTTGTTTCAACTCTTATAAACTTATATTAGAGATGCAAAGCATCACTTTTACTACAAATAACTGTTTCAATCGATCTTTTTCTTATTTTGTAAATAAAGACCAAATGATACACAAAATGAAGAAAAATTCAATATTTTGTTAAAAAATTCTTTTCATGTTTCCAATAAAACTTATACGCGATGACTGTCTATTCATTTTTCATAAAATCGATGAAAAGCTCAATATATCATAATTTGAGAATTTTTTTGTGAATTTTAAATTACTCGTAACTAAAATTGAATAAAGATTCTTATTTACAAAAAACGGATCCAGTTTTACAGAAATAATAGAAGATTTAATTAAGTATCAATGCATAAACTTTTACTCATTTAGAATCTATTATGCATGAAAATGAATAAATCACTAAAAGTGCTATTGTTTTATCGTTCATCTTATGCATTAAGCAATTATTCAATTCAAACCTGTCCTCTCGAAAACTTGTCTTATTTGTCAAGTTTTCAATTGCTTTTTTGAAGTAAATGTAGAATTCCTTTTAAGTCAGACATCAATCACGTTGATTCTTAATTTCGAAAGTTTATTACTAAGTAAAACGATTGCGAGAAACAGTACTATTAAACAGAAGTAAAATAATTTTAAATCTAATAAATTTTACTTAGGGTTGGATTAAAGCGAACCAAACGTTAATATATTTAAAAAGTTTAGTCTTTAGAATGTTTTAGATGACAAAAATCATTAGAATAAACAGAGCACGTAATATCAGAAGCATATTAGTCAACGTGCAAAGAAATTTCAACGAGTTTTTCAAAAGAACTGCATTTTAATTCTCAGTGCGGGTCACGTTCTGATTGACGGTGCGGTTATTGTTATTTCCGGTCAATAGCATTAAAATGAGACAACTTCTATGAGAGCAGTCTTTGTGATTCTTTGTGATGCACAAGAATTGGATTTAAGATTTTTAGAAATAGTCGTTAGAATCATCTGTATTCTGATATCCCTCCCCTTTAAATAAAGTTTTACTTCAGACGGATTAAAGTCAATTTCATTGCTCACTGCCTGAGATGAACCCTCAAAATCC
Source organism: Camisia spinifer (assembly GCA_034694065.1). Classification (NCBI taxonomy): domain Eukaryota; kingdom Metazoa; phylum Arthropoda; class Arachnida; order Sarcoptiformes; family Camisiidae; genus Camisia; species Camisia spinifer. The sequence goes on from JAQFXV010000252.1 coordinate 16,581, forward strand.
CTTAGCATTGGTAGCGATACTGTCTTTAGAAAGGATCGAGTCTTTTATGCATCACTGAACAGGCGTAAGAAAAATATTTACTTTAGTTTTGGTTCGAGATATAAAGTAGAGAATTCAATGGGTCTCACAATTGCATGAAAAATTGAATCACACAAAATCTGATTGTCTGACGGCAGTAGTGAGAGATTGGGCTACTTTTCAACAAAAAAAACTGGTCACTGGCGGAACCAAAAGCTTTAAAATAAACTATTGGAATGGCTTTAATACATGCATTTACACAATAAAGATGTATTGCATGAGTACACAAACTAAACTTCTGTCGTTTCATATATGACTATCAGTTTATAAATGAATCCGCTCTTCATTCTAGCAAAACGAGAAAAGAAATAATATTTCAGTGGAAAAACAGAAATAAAAAAAATAATGAATGGGATCACTATTTTTCAAGTTTTCTCAGAAGAAACAAATTGATGTCTCAAAATTAAAATATATTCCCATTAGAACAAAAAAGTTAAAAGAAATAACATTTACTTCAATCAAACTTAAGTAAAGTTTTGATATAAAGAGCTCTGGAAAAAAATGTAAAAAAATCTTTTCGCAAAAGCAAAGAAATATATAATTTTTGAATAATGTTTAACGTCTGTAATAATGAAATAACGAATTTTCGAGTCATTTTTTCTATTAATTTTTGAAACGCCTTATGAATCACACCGAACAGCAAAATATATCTGAAAACGAAACGGGTGGCGAAGCAATATTCAAGTTGATTGAATTTTTTCAGACGCATTAAGACCCAACCTCTTTAAGCGTTTTGCGAGTTTAACTCAGGCTAAAAGTCTTTATGTAAAGTCGTGATCGAAATTAATTTTTAAACTCACAGCTTTGAAGTCTAGAAAAAATTTCATTCCTTAAAATCCCACGAAAATTATTCATTCATTTGTTGCGTGCAGTGTGTCGTCCATTAAAGCATTTTAAAAACTTAACCAAAAATAACTAGAGCTTAGATGTGTAAAAGGAAGCTGAAAGAAATTGAAGAAACGCCAAATACGTGTACCTTCTCTTCTTTCTTACTTTTTATTTTCATAAAAAAGGAAAATAAAAAATGTCAAACTTAATGTTGTGATGCTATCGCGAACCACTAAAGCAATAAGTATAAGTATAGATCAATAGTGCACATTAGGTTTCACTTGTGTCTAAAATGCCATTCTTTAGGTACATCTTTCGGTTTTTATATCATACGTTTCTAAACAGAATTCCTTTCAATAGCCAAAGGCCATCATAACAAAAGGTTTTTCTTTCAAATGAGAGTGAGAGAGACGAGAGAGAGTCGGAGAGTGAGAACAATCTTAGTACAGAGTGTATTATGTGTGCCATCAATGTATTTTAGATACGCTCTCTTCTAATAATACCCACTAGTATTTCTTTCTTATCATTTTCTTGGGTGAGAAAATTTAGCGACTGACCGAAGGAATACTTTCCAGTTCATCAAACATGAATATTGTAGAAATAGTATAACAGAAAAATATGAGGTATGAAATTGAACTCAGTTTCTATTCTATTCTCATTTTTGCTGCTGTTCTTGATCTAAAGCCAAGGCTCGAAACACTTTGAATGTTGAAAAAAAGTGTTTTTTGTGAAGTTAGAATAGAATAGTTATATTCAATAGATCAATAGCAGAGCACAATAACCCTCAAATTTGAGACTATGTATAAATAATAAATCGAATGAAGTGAATGATATCAGGGATCCTAAACCCCTGTTGAGGGCTAAGAAAAATTGCTACAGAGGTTAAGGATGGCACCAAAGGTGACTCTCAGATAAAGAAGAAGAAAGCGTTGGCTTCACTCTTAAGATTATTATTAGATATGCAGGTGTTCCACATTATTCTATTGATATTATTAATATTGGAAATGTGGCAAAATTTGATTAATGCTAATAAATAGACACTAAGAAAAGAAATAATATGTTATATTTGGCCAATTCAGAGAATAAGCCTTATTTCTATCATTTTTATTATTTTTAGCTCAGAGGCACTTATGAGACACGATATAACAATTCAAAGATGAAGTCTATGTCTAAGCTCGAGGCGAAAGTCACTTTATGTCGATTAAGTGAGTATTAGATATGAAAAATAATTTTATAAGAAAAACAGGTTCTGTTTATGTCGTAGAGGAGTATCATAATCATCACGCTATGTATGTGTGGCAGTGCCAGAGATATGTTCTTATGAAAGAAAGGCTCACCAAAAAGTATCAAATCATGACATAATGTTATGAGTTGACGGCCGGTGTACGGCCTTAAAGTATATCCTTCATCATTATTATTATAAGTTTGAAGTTGTAGTTCATTCAAAGATAATGTTATTCATTGTTCATCAAAATTCCACTTCAATGGTAAGAGTTCTCAATTACCTAATGATGAGACGATGGAAAAAATATAGCATCGCTTTAGACAAATTTCCTTCTCGAGAAAACAGGTGTTTTCACATTAGGCAACGTTTAACAATAATGTACACTTTGAACTTTACTAAACAACAATATTATACTATAAACTATTCTTTAATAATTGTACATCTTTTGAGTTCATTGGCTTAAAGACGAGTATTATTTCACTCTTTTTATGTTTTGCTCTAAAGTTTTTTTTACAAAATAGTGATTCATGTCCTACTGTTGATTATATGAGACTCGCCAACATTTTAGACAACACTTGACATTAACTATTTATGGGTCTGAAAATGATTCTCAATGCATGCACTTTCGCTTACAGTTACAAAATTCATTTATACAATATATACCGAGAAAAATAACTCTTTAAAAGGGCGTTTCATTCATTTAATGGACCACATGCTGTAGTTCAGCACTCGTAATATATTGCAAATGTACTATTCCTTGATTTTAGCATTTTTTACAAAATTTTCTCAACACATTTGATGGAAAGTCGAATACAGGTTCGGCTTCAAAAAACGAAAAAAAGCTCAAATTAAATTGGCGTAAAAAATGCATGCAATGCTACCTCAAGTTCAAAGGCGTAATAAGACACGAATTCATTTTTCTGTTTTATCCGAAACGCATACCCTTTGTTAATAATAATATTTTGTTAATAATAGTATTCTATTAGCAGTACTTCCTTTTTCTTAAGTAACATAACTTGTAAATTATTTTTTATTGCCTATCGTCTCATAGATTGTTTGAATTAATTTTAATTAGAAAAATAAATGAATTCAAGGAAGTGTTTAATTATAGATTGAGCTCACTATCAATTCTTCATTTAGAAAATTGAAAGAAAGGTATGAACTTTACGCTACACAGTTTATAGCTTTGATAAATGTTATGAAATATCTATACAAAGAAAAACATTTTACTATTGAAGTAATCAAGTGATCAAATCTTGAGTCGAAAAAGAAAAATAAACTTGAATTCATTATCAAAGGATGTAAATGAGTTGTAGAACTAATTATTTTTAGAGTTTAAGTTTCATTCAAATGAATAATTGAATAAAATAAACAATTTAACGATTGATTAAAAACACAATTATTTTTCTCTTTAAGAAATTTTAATGAGCTTTTTCTTCACTGAATTTAATGTCAAAAAATATCTATTTAACCAATAAATTGAAAGTTATTTTAAGCATAAGGTTTAGTTGAATTGTGAGTTATTTCAAGACATTGATTGCTATGTGTTTCACAATTAACTCATTGATAGATTTCATTCGTCTTATCTTATTTGGTAATTAACTTACTCTACTTTCATACTCAGTAATTGCAGGCAAACAATTGTAGACATCATTCACTATTATCATCTTTTTACTATCATTATCAGATTCATAGTAACCATTGAATTGAGTTCAGTTCTAATTATATATTTTTAAAAATTCATCAAAAGACTATGACTAAACTCAAAATTATAGTTAGAACTTCAGTTATTTTATTCTACTGTATAATGCAATTTAACTGAAGTGAGTGAGATATTAATTTGTTTGTTTAAAATAATTAATATGTCATTTTGTTATTTTAGGGAAGAGTTTCCTAAAATGCAGTCAAGAATCGCGTGTCAATAACATATTTAATATATAAACATAAATAAATTATTCTAGTAGTGAAGCCTAAGCACCATAAAAAATTTGCAGAGTATTAAAGACAAATGTGAACATGTAATGATAGCACAGAAACTGCACAAATAAGTTATGTATTACATTAAAAGCAAAATTTAAATCTGTATTATTGATTTTTGTTTCTCACCCTTCCATAAATTTAGTGAAATCATAATTATCTAATTTGAAGTTTGAGCGATGCCAACAAATATAGTTGAAAGTAGAGTTTCATGCAAATCAAATGTAAGTGAAGCCCATAAGGATAATAAAATAACACAATTTTTGCGGAATGTAAAACTTATGCAGTCAGTAATAAGTTAAGCATATTATACTCTGTACAGTCAATGGTATTCTCTCCCACTCACTCCTATTGCAGAACTGGTGAAATCAATTCGAACTAATAATACAGTGTTTGTGATATGTTTGTCTTGATTATGGAATCAAAATAAAATTCTTTTTTTCTCCCCAACTTCTCAAATAAAGTTCAATCAAATGCTGTATAATATGAAGTATTTGATGCGAAAACGCCTCTGGACTTAATTAGTTAGTCAACTGCAAGTGAATGAGATGAAGGCGTATTAAGGCTACGAAAACTGACAATTGTTTATTTATAAGCAAAAAGAAAAAATTTAATAGAAAAAGTCCCGACTAATCATGTAATGCAATGGATTTTGTAATACTTGTATAGTTTGAATAATTTCACGAATTAATAACTATTATGTCTCATAAATTTTTAATTATCCGTTTTATAGACAGCTATAATTCCATAGACGATAATTACTTTAAGTAATGTATTATTACAAGAATGGCGTCAATCAAACAAAATTAACTATTTCTAAAAGTGCAGTAGATTTTCGCCTGCATAACAACGCGCTCCCGTTTCCTCATCTTTTTTATATCTTTTGTTATATGACTGTTATGTCACTCTATGTATGATTGCTTTGGATTTTTGCGGCCTTTCTTTTGTTCAAATATAGACAATGTTAACAAAAGTCAGTTTATGGTACAGTATGAGTGATTAGCAGCAAAATCCATAAAAAATAAGTTTTGTTATATTACAGATAGAATTTTATATACTTCTAACTAATACCACATAACCTGATCTGCTAACGAAAAGCTGACGGCCAGAGATTTCCCCAAATGTTAATTAAACTTTTATTCTCTCTCTCTCTCTCTCTCTCTCTCTCTCTCTCTCTCTCTCTCTCTCTCCTTATTCTTTTGAATTTAGGGCATGAAAAGGGGTCTAAAAGTGCTAATCAATGGAATAACTCAGTGGTTGTTCGCAGATTTCATTCTGCAATCTTGAATTCAGTTAGAAGAGAGAAACCAATTTCATCTAATCCATCACTGGATGACAGGCAATGTTGTCACACCTTATAAATATTGGAAACTTTCATATTCACGCGCATGCAATCCATTACAAAACTCATATTGTATACTAAAGAATAATATTGTATTAGATAATGTTAAGACGAGGTAAAGGCGTTGGTCTATCACATCATTCACATGTAAAACTTTCAAAACTAAATATGGTTTTATAGCATGAAATGTTTGCGGTAAAAGTGAGAAAAAGGCGGCTTTCAATAGAAAAACTTACCGAAATTTTAGATGAGTTGTCAGTTATACACCCTTTCAATAGATAACCAGTTTAGTGATAACTTCAAAAGTTTGAATATTTTACTCTTCAGTATTCCACAAAAGCTGTTAATTTACAATTAAATTGTTTACCTAATTAAATAATTATAATAATGAACAGCAATTTATTTTCTTGATTGTCAGTTAGTTTGAAAACAAAATTTTAACACAAAATCCGATGAAAGCAGTGTTTCTTTTAGAGAAAAACATCAGTTTTTGAATAGAGTTATATTTAGAAATTGTGATGACTTTATCACTGAGAAATATTTTCAACTAAAGAAGGATTAAAATATAATTCACAGTATTTTTCATCCAATTTATTGGTTTTAAAGCAATAAGTTTTGACAATTTCTTTAATAATGCTGTTGTAAGCACACAAAAAAATGCTGTGCAATGCACACAAACTAATGGTAATAAACTTCTTCACAAACGCAAAATGTTTCTTTTCATAGCAAACATGTGGTGGAGTGAATAGTGCGGTGCAATAAGTGACCCGACCAACGATGGCAACCAACCAGTGATGGAAACATAGAGCCCAACCTTCTAATCGACTACTTTTCGATGGCAGCTTCCACTTTACCACAAGAGGTAGATATGCGTTAGGATTCCATTTCATCATTGTGTCGAATATACATCTGAAAAGAAGAAGAAAAATGACAGAAAGCATAGACTTGCACTTTGTTTTCTTTTTCTCTACTTTTTTTCTCTTTTGATGGATCAAAGCATACATAAGTTATAAGTATTGATGATTGGGTTTTCATGCTCTTGGTCTCAATGTCTTTGCAATTCGTTTCTACTCTCAATCTAACTCTCTTTAATAGCTTTAGGTGTAGCGTAAGCACAACTAAAGGTGTTTTTATTTTATCGTTAAGGATAGTTTCCTTTCTCTTCAAAAAGATGAGTTTCAAGAGAGAAGAGGTAGAAGTATTAGATTAGAAGCCTTTTTCGTATCAAAAAACATTAATGCACATACACTACATCACAATAAGATTGAAGAAATATTCAGAATGTGCGCTGAAATATTATCCTTAAATTAGCATTTTGTTTGTGCTACATATGCATGAGGTATCAATACTATTACTAAAGAGAATAAGTTTGAATAGTTAATAGTGAATTCTACTGAAAGGATAATAAAATATACTGAATTACGCCTTAATAAAAGTATACATTGCTATTGTACAGTAGTTTAAGTTACTTTATATCAGAAAAGTTTTATTAGAGATACAAAATACATTTGGATCAACTCATGAACCCATTTATATTATGCATCGATTGTTAAAATAAAATGAATTCATGAATATATAGCAATATTAATAATTTACGACACACTATACCGCTATGTTTTAGCTCTCAGACTAATTAGTTCTCACGCAATCAAATCATCAATACTAACATTTTTATTGTATAGAACAAAAATATTTCTGATAACAACAGCTTAACGTTTTGTGGATTGCATTAAAATTAATTTTTATATTTCAATGAAAATGATATTTTGATTGAAAACTTTTTCAAATGAATGGTGTGAAAAATGCATTACTTTTGGACTTAATTCAAAAACATTAATACAAATTAGTTTTCATGTATTGTTCAAATTGTTTGAAATGTGAAAAATACCAGATATCTATTGATAAAATATTTCAAATTAGTGTATCTCAAGTTGGGGGGCTTTGATGCTCGAGTTGGGGGTCAGATTTGAATTATGTCGAAAATCAAGGGAGGGGTCAAATTCATCGAATTTAAACGTCAAATCTTCTAGATTTTATGGTTTTCTCGAATTTTTGAATATTTTTATAATTTAGCTAAAAATTACTAGGAGCGAGTGGAAAATAGCAAGCTAATGACTTTGGTTACAAAAATGATTAATTTTCTGAGAAATTTCCTTTTTTAACTCGAATTGTGTAACAATCGATTATAAAAAGTATAGTTTCGTACTTTCTGTGAGTGTGTGTATGTGTTCGTGTGTGTGTGTTAGTCGCCGATGTTAATAAAGAGATCTTTATTATCAACGATATAGTAGCGTTCTATTGTTTGTTTGTTAATAAAGGGAAGATATCTTGTAATTGTATAAAAGCATACCTTTGTTAATAAAAGGAAAAGTAATCACTTAGCTACATCTTTTGTTAATAAAGGGCTCTTTACTAATAATGATACATAAGCATTCCTTTGTCCTAAAGTCCTCTTTACTGATAGTGATAGATACAAGTCAATTGTTAATAAAGGGATCTTTTTAATAATGATAGACAAATGTCATTTATTGTTAATGTAGATCTCTAAGATCTGTAATTTTAAGATGATTTAAAGGCTTCTTTTGTTAATATAGTGAAATAGAATATCAGACAATTTCATTAAATTTTATTATTATTATTAGTTTGAAATTACAATTCGAGTTAAAAAATATATTAATGCCTTGTTTCTAAATGTTCGATTTGGATTTCACAAGAAACAAGGAGGGGTCAACCCAGACCTAACCCTTCCCTTGATATACACAAATATATTTCCATTTGTAAAAGTGAAACAATACTAAACTAAACAAAACTAGTAAACTCGAATTCATGTCTCAGAGAATACCTTAACCAAAAAGAAAAATGCTTTCAACTATAATTCAATTTTAACGTTTTACACAAGCAGACACTCCTTCTTGAAAAAATTAAGTGCAAAAGTCTTATGAATTGAAAAGTAGAAAAAGAAATAAAGATAATACTAATACCTCTCATATAAAGCAATGGCGCAAAAGTTAAGTATAAATAATGCCAATTTAATGTGAATGAATGAATGAGTGGCTGACAGTCAAAGTGAAATAAGATAAAATACTAACTTTGAGAGAGAAAGAGAGTGAGAGGAGAGTGAGAGGAGAGAGAAAGAGAGAGAGAGAGAGAGAGAGAGAGAGAGAGAGAGAGAGGGAGAGAGAGAGAGGGAGGGAGGGAGAGAGAGAGAGAGTTCTACTTTTCATGCTCTGAAGATCGCGATGATAGCAATTTCTAAAGTTTTCTGACCTTAAAAATAAAAGCCAAAGAGAATTTCGATAATAATTTGAGAGCACATCAACCAATTTAACGTCTATCTAATACTAGTACTTCTTTTATTGTCATTATTTAACACAATTAAAGAACAATATTCTAAGCACAACAAATTATATCAAATTATTCAAGAGATTATCAGATTCTGATTAACTATTTATTATTTCTAATAAGAATAATTGCAAAATAATGCGAATAATGTATTATGATTAACATAAAATCATTTAAGCGAACAATTAAGTTATAATAAAACATGAAATATTGTTCATAATTCTTAGGGTGCATTAATTGATCAGATTATAAAAAATACCATTAAGGAAAGGGGTATAACATTTCAAATTTAAATTGAGACTAAATATAACATTTGTTGTTCTTATTTAATGGATTACATGGATTGCAATTAAATTATAAATTTATTACTCTATACTTAAAAAAGATTTTCAAATCTTAGATCATAATTGAGTTGTAATTACCGAAAATAATATGAATAATTATGTTTAGCGTTTCAGTAAATTCATTATATGAAAAATTCATTAAAATTCTATAAATGTATTAACATTACTGAGAAAAAGAATTCTATTTTCATTTCAAATTTTTCACAAAAATTATTTGTCATCAATAAAACCAGAATAATATTAATTGAAAAGAAAACATTAAAAGTTTTAATTGTAGTCAAAAGATATAACCAATATATTTAATTATGTTGTGCTCTAAAAATTAGACAATATTGTTATAATTCATTCAGAGAAATCTTTCATATTTTTGATAAGATCTGAGTATGTTCTTATTCTTTAGGAATTCAAACAAATATCTTTGTTTTGTTTCATAATTATATAATTTTAAACAATTTTCAATCACGATTTCAACCACTAATTCTCTTTTATTAAATTCTTACCGATTTGTAATTTTCAAAGTAAATAGAAATACGAGTGAAATATTTGTTTCCTCGTTCTCTACGCATAAGTAGACTAATAATTATTACTTGTCTTCAGGCAAAGTCAGTACAACTGATAATAATTATTCATTCATGAATTATAAGGGTATGAAATAAAACAAACTTTTATCACTTTATTTAAGTATCGTATATTTATTTTTATGAGAATGAATTGAAATATAATTATAGGAATTTAATATGCAGTGAAATTTTAAATACTTTCTTGATTTGAATCAATAGTTATTCAAATATTTTGTTAAATACATAGGAATTATATTTAACTAAAACGTTTTATTATATGCTAACACATAAACCAAAGAATAAATGTATTATTTAGAAAACAAATAAGCGTATAATAGAAGACAATATATTATCTGAACTAATGTTTAACTATAATTATAAATGTCAACAATTTACATGATTTACGTATTTAATGATATATTAAAATATACTATTATTATATAAAAGAAATAACTTTACGTTAAACATCAGGTTCTCTTTAATCTAACTGAAGAACAGAGTATTCTAATTATACAGTCTTTTGCATAACCGACATTTGTGGTTTTTGATGGTTTGATGTGCTTTATTTTGATCTAATTTTTGCATAAGTTTTTTTGAGTTATTCTCATGTTGGGACCGATATTTTGACCGAGGCAAATTTACCTAACTGCTTTCTTCAATAGGTTAAAGAGGGTAGATCACTCAGGGAAACTGGTCAAGAATTTTTGAATTCTGATGAAATTTTTGAAAATTTATCTAAAAATGATTGAATACGTGTATTTTTGTTAGGCCGAAATATTTTTAGTATGTGAGCTACAGCCATGAAAACTTGAAATCTTCAAAATTTCAGATAGTTATAACTTTTATAATTGAAGACATATTTTCATGTTAACCGTACCAAAATGAAGCTTATTGGATGCGCTTCAAACTTGTTTTTTTGAGTTTTCAATTTGTATGTGTATTTTTGACGTTATTCATAATTTAGAAAAAAAAACCTTTCAAGTTAATGAGTTAGTTGTCTTTTATTGTTTGTAGTCTAAGATAATGAAATCTCATTAACTTGAAAGGTTTTTTTTCTAAATTATGAATAACGTCAAAAATACAAAAAATTGGCGATAATTAATGGCTATTTGATGATCGTATCTAAGAATAGATAGATCTAAACTTTCTAAAAGCCTTTCTCCAAATAATTGAATAAAAAAAGTAATAGAAAAAAGGAATACAATCTTGTTATTGAAGTATAGATATTGACTGTGGATTCAAATAGTTTGATGTTCTCAATATGATTTAGAGTGTTATTAGTTATATAAACTTTTAAAACATTTGAATTTGAATTTTAGTTTTATTCAATCATAAAGTATTCAAAATAATAAAAATTCATATGCTTTTAATTTTTATATTAATAATACTTTCATTCACATTGTGAATAATAGAGCATTGAATAGAATCCAGAGTTAATTTTTGTCATCTTTTTTGCATCTCTTAAAAATCTGGCAAAACTTGGGATATTTTATGAAAAGTATTCACATTTTTCTTCACAGCTTTAAAATTTAAAAACAATTCAATTCATTAAACTATCTATTAAAATACATTATTTTAGGTTATAATATAAACTATTAGCGTTGCCAGATCTGTCCGGACCATTTCCTTGACTTTTCAACAAATACCTCAATTTTTTCCGGTACATTCCGGGACAAAAACAGTTTAAGTAGAAAGTA
>JAQFXV010000253.1:0-27948 GCA_034694065.1 Camisia spinifer
TATTTCGGAAGTGGACAGAAAGATGGAACAAATGTATTAAATTAAGGGGGGGGGGTACTTTGAAAAAGAAAATGTTGATTTAGATGATTAGAGTTACGGTTAATTAAATATGATTTTTGTCCTGACGTAGACTTTACAGTCCTCGTAAGTTAATGAATTGAATCTCCCTAATCATACTTGCTGGTAATAAATCGATAAATCAAATATTGTTTTCTTTAAAGACAATATTGGCTCTTTTTCAATTATTTAACTAGTTGCTGTAATCAACGATTAAAATGAGCAATAAATTATTCCTTTATCTTACTGACAGATGAGAGGACCCGCTTCTCTGTTTTTGAGCTTACGAGGTAGACATATAAGAAGCAAACTTGAAAAACTAATGCTTCTCAAGTTTATACAGAAAATCCATGTTCTTTGTTACTTTGCAAAAAACAATTTTTATCTTCATTCCTATTTTACTTCAATTTGGAGTTTCAAGTCATAAGTATTATTCAATAAAAGCCTATACATTTTTATGAAAAAAACATAAATCAATACAACATTAACAAACTGAATCACTTTTTACATGTACACAATTGAGAGAGGATGATGAGAGCTACATAGATGTGACTCAAGTAAAATTGATCGTATGCATTAATTACTTTTACGGTTCGAAAAACTTTTTTACATTATTATTTTTTTATCGAAAATATACATTATCTTTGAGTCAAATTGCTTATAATATAGGTGGTTATATTTCTACAATATTTTGAAACCTATTAAAAGGAAACTATTATTATCTTTTTTGATAAAATCGATTTCAAAGTCTATCCTTTTATGTGAGATGTCTGTCATGCATGAAACTAAATGATTATTTAAATAAGAAATTGATCGAATAATGAAGCATCCAATAACAAATCTAGATATATATTAATTAAGTAAATAAGTCCTTAAATTAATTGCATATTTAAAATGAAATGAATATTCTAAAACTTGTATAATTTGGGTGATTTTAATCAGTATCGAAACCTATCAAACTCATAAATAATAAGAGAATTAAGAAATTAGACATTTCGAATCATAATATTAGTTCTATGTGTGATATCGACTCACATATTTAATAGTTCGTAAGATTATTTATATTCAACAAAATTTTTTCATTTAGAAAAAAATTTGAATAAAATCCAATGTGTAACAGAAGAAAATAATTGATGCTATCTCATTTTACTTTAGATAATTTATAAAATCATCATCATTTGAATTATTAGATTGAACTATAAGACACATAACAGTAAAAATATTAGTTAATGATTTTTTAAAATTATTTTTTGGATTCAAAAAACCTTTAACTGAATAATCAAGATTTTGAAGGTGATTATGCCTAAGTTCTAACAAGGGGAGTGTTTTTTGAGGGTACTCTGATATCGTCTCAAATTTAATTTTGTTTCGAAGATATTGAGAGGACCATTTCAAAAAACAAATAAAAAAATGCAAATGACCCCTGACCTCATCCTAACTGAATTTCCAAAATTATGCTCAAGAAGCTGTAATTCTCATATTTTATTTCATTCAAACGCATTGCTTTCAAATTCGTTTCTGATATTGATTGTAGAATAACACTTAAACAAAATTTGACACAAAAATTTGGTATTCATTCTCATAGAAATTCTGCAATAACTCATTTATAATCAAATTCTGATAAGTTTTACCCATAAATATTTCTTTGAGAATTTGAATCAATAATAAATTAATATAAATTGCATTAATTTTTGGTCATTTTCAAAAATTTATAACAGTTATTAAGTTTTAAATTTTTTCTGAGAACTGTAAATTTTGTTCGAAAATTATAGTTTCAATAATATCAAAAATGAATATAAGTGCAATTCATTAAAATAAAATAAAAAATTGAAATTACAGCTTCTTGAGCATAATCAGAATGAGGTCAAGGGTCATTTGCACTTTTTCATTTATTTTTTGCAATGGTCATCTCAATATATTCGAAGCAAAATTAAATTTGAAACGATATCAGAGTACCCTTTGAAAACACTTCCCTTGTAAGTAGGATAGGGGCAGATGGACAGACAGTTATACAGATTTGTCATATCCTTAAGCTTCCATTGTTACACAATATGAACTTAAAAATAAATCAATTTTATATATTTTCAACCAATATATAGATGCATCCCATTTCATGTAATTAAAATTATTTAATTGTACGAAAAAACAGTTCTTAAGATAAAATTTAATTGTCAATATTCGGAATCTCATCAGGCTTTTGACTGGATAATTTTTATTTTTTTTAATGTAGAAATTTAATACGAATTATCGCTGAACTCAATCGGTAATTCGCTCACATTTCATATTATACATGTATTCATAATAATTCAATAATTGTTTAATCAATTAGTTTATTAAGGTTCTGGCTTACAAAAAAAGTTCTTTTCATTTGTTTCTGTTCATCTAAAGATTTAACTTATTGACAGTTGAAATCTTCTATTTTTTAAGCTTTGATATTTCATGTTATAAAAATATTTCTAGGCTAGTATTTATTCTTCTCAATTTCTCGAAGGCTTATTTTGTTTTGTGTTTCATCTAGTGAGTAAGAATAATATTACTCCTACAATGATTGCACAAAAAGCACGTGAGTTTATCGTTCAATCATATAATCAAATAAAAGCTATGTTTACTAAAATGGTTTTTGATTACGTGAGAAAAATATAACCATTCAAGTCATTCTTACCGACAAGTCCCTAGTGCCAAATCATTTTATGAAATTTCTCAAATTTTCTGTGCGTGAAAAGCCAGTGTTGAGAAAATAACCATTAACATTTATTTTGAAGACATCCAACTAGATACCGATCTGTAAGAATGACTTGAATGGTTGAATTTTAAAAGATAAACCTTCATCCTACTTATTTTACAAAGCTATAATTTTTATTTTTGAATATAAATATAATCGATTTTTAAGATACTTTAAAATTCAACCTCATATTCTCTCAATGCATAAATTTTTATGAACATTTGAGCTGATAATTTTTAACTGTGATTGACCAATTCTAAATATGTGAAAAGAAAACTCGTGATTTTTATAGACATAATAAATGTTTGATCGTATTAAACACTGAATAACAAATTTCTTATTTTACGGACAAAACTTTTTCTGAAGTTCTCAAAATTATATTTGATTTATTCCGTGCTGATGTTTTTTATAATATCACATTCACATATTGATAGTAAATAATGTTCGTTAAAATATTGCCTTTTCAATGTTGTTTATTCAGAATCACTATGAAAACACATGAAGATAAAAATTATTTTGATAAAACTTTATGTTATTTCCTCAGGTTCTTTAAGGCCAATTTCCCTTGTGTAATAAAATGATGAAAGAACATCCTTTCAACAAATTTGTTTGGAAGTACTGATAAAATATCGATTATTTGTAGGATTTGTATTTATTTTCTAAAAATGAGTAGAAACGTGTTGAAATATGTGATAAAAATTTCACGAAGAAAATAATACTGCTGAATTTCTTAACCCAAAAAATAAATATTAACTGCAAATTATAGCTCTATAATACTTAAATTTATTTCCAAAAATATTAAAAAATATTACTGCTATTTTCTGCAAGTTTTAGTTAACTATAAAAACATGATTTTTTTGCTTAAGTTTCAATTGCATTTGAATTCTGTATTTTAGTCGAATAAATAATTGAATTTTGAAGTTCAATTTTAATTTCCAGCTTATTTTTCGAATTATACAACTAAATTCTACGAATTAATTTAAAAAATAAAAACTGTGATGTTGTATTTAAAATGCAAGTGATTGAACTTCTTTTCTAGCTTTCCGAAAGAAATTTTAATTAAACTAACAAATGTTTACAGTGTTTATATTTTGAAAGGACACCTGTGGTCCAATGTCAGTAAAGGGAGCTAAGTTTAAATTTGTTTATCTCAATAGTTTAAAAAAATATAAATGCTAATCAAATTCAGCGTTATCATTTGAAATAGTTTCCAAGTTTGTATTTTGACTCAACCTTCAGACAGAATGCATAATTTCCATTTACTTTTAATGACGAGAGGAAAATTTACTATTAATTTTTTAATCTATTAAAACTAGCAGAATGCTTCACAATATATTTATTCACTTTGATGTTATTTGATTACAGTGTTTTATTCAAAAACACACAAAATGAGATATTCAAAAATTTGCTGAATGAAAATGATTTCAGAAGTCATTTTTAATCCAAATTGACGCCTCAAATATTTGTTTTAATTTCATTCAATTTTATTACAGTTTTATCGATTGGATTTTCAAATATTTCAAAAACAATGAAAAATGGGATAAAAAAATTATCAGCTACTTCTTTTATTTTCAACTGTTATATTTGATTGAAAAACCCATATCATATTTTTTAAAAATTGCAGAATTATTGCAATGCCTTATGAAAATCATCTTAATCAAAATGATTAGAAAAGTAAGATTCACTATAAATATTATTCGATTTGCAAAATTGATCATCAGGGAAATTAGCACGATTATGACATTTTTTAAAATTATCTATTTGTTTTCGAGCAATATATTTCTTGTGAAAGGAGTTTTTATCTCTACAATTTTTTAGATGTGACAATATCTTTATGTTTCTTTTGAAAACTAATTCTGAAAGATTTATAGTGTGCAAAATACTAAAAGCTTTTCAACTTGTTTCTATGATTCATTGAAGTGATAACATTTTGTGAGTGATGCAGCTTTTTCAACGATAAATTCTGGTTTGATGTTTTTGTAGTATTTTTGTAGTTTTTGTCTTTCTTTAAAGTATTTCAGTAATTCGTGGAATCCATTCTCACGAGTTCTTAAATTAAACCCTCTCAATTATTTAATGCCTTGATCAAAGAAAATAAACAAAAGAAATAATGAATAAAAGAAATTTAATGTTTGCTCCATAAAAGGATTCAAAGAAATAGTATATAATTTTTGTATAGCTAATCAATAAAATAATGTGAATGTAATTTGTACAGTTAATATATTTTTTGTGTAAGAAGATTATTCTCATAGTTTGATGAGATTTTTTTTTCAAAAATTCAGATGTGATAGTCATAAATTAAAATTTATTTCTTTATCTTTTCAATTTGTTTCTTCTGTATGTATTTTTTGTTAAGCAATTTTTAACGCAAAGAAAAATCATGATTGCTAAGTCTACATAGATTTTTAATTAAGTTTCAGTTTATGCACGAATAGATCATTTTGATTAAATAAGAAGCATCATTTATACTAGTAAACCTGATATGGTTGAATCATGTTTCACTTTCATATATGTCTGTTTAGAGATGCCTCAATTTTGATAAGCTCAATCAATATATTTCTTGTCAAATATAAATTTATTATAAAATAATTTTGTATGAATTTACACGCACATTTATTTATGCATTTTTATGAAATGTTATCTTGAATGAGAGAAATGTAGAGATCAAGAATGATTGAAATACTAATTTACCATAGAAGAATAAGGTATTTCATGAATAGATTTAATTTATTTCCTGAGTTTCTTCAAAAAATATTATAAACTTAAACAGTATATGGGAGTTGTATAAGAATTCATTGTAAGCTTTATAAAAGTTGCATAATCTTAACCATTAAACTATATAATACCTTTAATATTTATATATTGATTTGATATGTCATTTTGAAATTACAGTTCGAAATTAAAATTGATTATGAATTGAAACTGCAATTTCTATATTTTATGATTAAAGAGATGATATTATTCGAATATTACATTTACTTTCTCATAGAAAAATAGTTATTAAATTGAGCTTATTTTGTTTGACAGATTCTGATTGACATACAAGAAAAAACATCTTACTTGTAAGATTATCCGACTTTTATTTTAAACAATTTGATGCAATTATTTGAGAGATTGTTTTGTCATCGTCCTTTAAAACTTAAGAAGCTTTTTCTAACCAGTAAGGAAAGCTTCAACTACAGAGAAAACTCAATATTAGTTTACTTTTCTGGTATGAATAGATATTAGACCTTCTTATCGAAAAGTTTACTTCCTGAATGATGACAAATGGAATATGTTTTTATCAGCATTCCATATTTTTATAAATGCATTATGTTGATTCAACGATTAGTATGCAGTCAAACTTGTCAAGTAATTTCTTTACTTAATATATTATCTTGTTAGTTAATTTCTCTATTTTTCAAGTTAGTTCTTTAAGTTTACTTATAAAGAGATGGTTTATGCCAGAAAATTAATGATAATTTTAAATTGACATTTTTACAAACCACATAACAGGTGTTGAATACCTAGACATAAAGTCTAAACTTGTTCTATGTAATATGTGTTGATTCTCTCCAGTGCATATAATGAAGTCTGATCAGTTAAAAAGTTTTAGATGAAATATTGAGGTATTAGAATCAATTAACTACTCAACAGTTATAATAAGCACATTTCCTTCTATTACTAATAACATGGAAGTAAGAATAACTTGAAGACAAGAAAAATATTGATGTAAATGTTTTATATATCTTTTGGTATTTAAGCTAGAAATTCCGTCGATATTATAGCATTATAAGACAAAAAAATGTTATAAACAAAATTAAAAAAGTTAATTTTTGTATCTATTAGAGATTCGCTTAAAAAGATTTCCATGTGAGCGCAAAGCAGTTAAACACAGTCCAATACATCAGCCCAAGTCTAAATGTTTAAGCCTCAAACAAGACATCCCGCAGCATTTATCCTTGCGTATCTTGTCCATGGGAGAATCAACAGTTGCCAAATTAGTTTTGATTGCACAATTCTTGAATAGCAAAATTCAGTTTTAAAGATTATTAATATTTACTTTATATTTTATCTTTGAATAATATTTTTCTTCTTTAAATTTTAAGAAAATGGATCTGATATTTTTTTCCAAAAATTTTTAACTTTTGCAATCAAAAAGTTAACCGATAATCGGTAGAAAACTTATTGTACAAACTGCTATTCCTAGGATGTTTACAAAAATGTGAATCTTCAAAAAAGTCAAGAAAAATTTAAAGCTTATAAGATTTTTCATCTTATATAATCTTCAATATCAAAATGTTTCAAGTACTTTTCTTCTCAAGTTTTTGAAATTTAGCTGAATATTTTTTATAAGAATAGCTGGACACAGGCGTGGATAAAATATTTTTTAAAATTTTCCTATGCTTTCTATCAATTCTAACGGGTAAGATTGATCCATCACATGAAATCGATAATAAAAATTCTAATTCATGATTGAAATTACATTATAAAATAACTAAACTCCTAACAATCATTCAGATTTAAGTTGTAAATAATAATTACATTTGGTTGATTTATCATTTTGAAAAATTTTACGACGAATTTGTGAAATCATGCTTTAGATGATTAGGTTCAAAAAATGTTGCCTCTTTTCAGGCAATAATAAGATCCGTTAAAAAACTTATTTAAAACTAAAGTATGCTTACATGCAAGTCAGTTTCTAGACATTATTACACAGCTTCCACCAAATCGTCCTGTGGTTCTCATTTATTTTTTGAGCCAAAATAAGGTGTTGAAACTTTGCTCATAAATGAGCTACATGGGATTGAGTCTAACTTTCACCTTAAACTCTTTACTACCAAAAATAACTAACTTGTAAGAATTAGTAGCAGAAAAGCTGTCGATTGGTCAAAAGTAGTTTATTGTGCCACATTTAATGTGATTCCGACAACTCTAATTCCATATGAACCGTTTTAGTACCAATGAGTGGAAAATCGATACATAAATGCAATAATAACAGTTACCGTTTATTAAGATGAATAACTTCTATTTATTGTTTGATTAACATCAATGGTAAATCCTTAATGCATCTCATAAACTTCATTTCCGCTCAAAAAATTTATATCAATTTTATGCTACGCTTTATTTCTAAAGATTGAAAGAATATATGACAAAAAATTTTGAGCGAAAGAATCAATATATTGCTCAAGAATTGAATTCAGAATATAGTTATAACCTGACATAGAATTGACCTACAAAGTTATGGACTCAAGTTTCAATAAGCCAATATTATTTTTATTTGTTTATTCACGGTAGACAAGACACAATCTTATGCTTGTTTTAATCGATTTCTCATATCATTGAAGAAAAGAATTCGGCGCAGAAGCATTGACTCATCTAGAAAAACAGGTAACACATTTAATCATTTCAAAATGACATTCTATTGAAACTTATAAAATGTATCATATCTGATTTAACTTGTTGATATAAGTTAGTCCTTTTAGTTTTATTTGAATTTTAAACTGTCTTTTTAAATAAAATGTGCTTTTATTTATCTCTTATAAAAATCCGTAATATCTATTTAAAAATATAATGGTAGATATGTAAGATTTTGAATGTAAGACTTTTTCACTATGCGTTATAAAATGAAAATAGTAGGATTTGATTGCCTTTTTTATTAGAATTAGGAACTAATAAATTTGTTTATATTTTTTGGCTTAATAAAAACTATATAACTCCTTCTTTAAAAAATATAAAAAAAAATTCAAACATTTTATTAATTTTTGAACAATTTAAGTTGACCACTGTTTTCTTGAAATAGACTTGAAAAATATCATCCAATAGTGGACCGACGCATATATTTTATCGAATTTCTTTCAAGCATTACTTTTTTGAATAATTTATAGTCAATGGATTTCGAGTTTCTTAACATTTAGAAGTCCATAATTATCAGTGAACGATTTGATTATCTTCAACTCTGAAATAAAGAAAACTCTAGGCTATCTTGATTCTTTAATTTTGGAAATTTGAAAAATCAATATTCCCTTTTAAATCTTATAGCAAAAATAATATCACAGAATATCTTAAAATCTCGACTGAATCGCTTTAATATTTTATTTTTCCGAAAGTCTGAAATTTTCGGACTTCCCTAACTGAAAATATTGACTAGTGGTCCTAATAGACTAGAGTATTATTTTAAAAGGTGGGTGAACCTATAAAGAAGATTACAAACCAATTAAATTCAATGTGGTTTTAATGCATACTTTTGAATAATTAATGTATATTTTTTACTCAAATTCAAAAATATCCTCGTTATGCCTCATGAGTTGAGGCAAAAAAAGCTGAACCAGTAAAAACCATCGTGAAATTTATGTTGATTAATGTCAAAAATAATTTTTATACTAAAAATCAAAATAGGTTTTAAAATGATGAATTTGACGATTTTTCTCTAAATCAAATTAAAAAATGCTTCAAAAATTTTGAACACTAAAGCTTTGGGACAGGATTCCATTACATTTGCACAACGAATTAATTTTCGCTTAACCTTTAGTAAACCAGTTTTATTATGAAGAAAATATAGAAATAATTTGTTTTATAACAAAATACACAATTGACAACTAGGGTTTTTTCATGATGGAAATTGAATAGAAGAAGCGTGAAACTGTTTTTCACTTAAATAATATATCATAAATAAATCATAAAATTTATGTTCTTCTAAAATTTCATTCCAAATTGAATTTATATATGTTCTTTTTTATTTAAGGCAATTATGTTAATCTTTAAAATATAAAAAATACTCATGCGAGAGGGTAAATTCATGTAAGTTGATATGATGCATGGAAAATAGCGTGAGAAGCTTTCAAGCCGTTGCAAAAGAAATAATAAAATGAAATTTAATACAACTCATCCAGAAATTTATACAACGGAATCCTCGAATAGTAAGAGCTTAAACAGTTCCTGTAAAAAAATTTAATGTATATTTTTATTTTCTTTATATTATTGAATTACTCTTATTGAAAAAATATTGAAGAAAACAAAGTAAAACATTTTAATAACTTAAAAAATCAACCAAAATATTATCAGCAAATGCGTGGAACACATGAGAATTAGCATTTAAATTATGAAATTAGGTTAACATTTCAGATAAGTTATTTTCAATTCTCCAGTTATTATTTTTCTTATAACTGTAATTTTTATTTCCTTTCAAAAAAGAGAAGTGAAATTTTTCAAAATCTTATCAGAAAGTAATTATTTTGAAATATTTTTAGTATTGATAATCATAAATATACTTGAAAACAGTGGAGTACACACTCGGCGCGAAAGCTAGCCAAGACTTCGGAGCTAAAAAATTGCGCTAACTTTTGCAAAAATTTTGACGCTCCAGCGTACATTGGGTAATTTGAGCGTTCAGCATTAGGATTTGACGTCGGTGAAAAAGTAAATCATTATTCATATGCTCTCATAATTTTTTCATGAAAGTTAAAAAGATTTATAACCAGAGTTATTAATCGAAATCTTCATTACTGATGAAAATTATGTAATAATTTATCAATTCAATGCAGTCTTTGTTTTTTTCTATTCAAAAGAAAGTTTTATACAGCTTGTGAATCAAAATAAAAAAATTCGATAAAAATAAATTGTCAGAGGTTATTGGAATTTTTGTATCAAAATATCGAATAGTTTTATCAAACGCCTGAACTTTTCTACAATGTCAATTTAAAACAGTTAGCATTTTAGATCAATCAGAAATTCGTTCTTTCATTTTATTACAGTCTGAAAAATAATTCTAGATTCACAACATTCCAGTGATTAGTGATGAAATGACTTATCTTACAATAATTTATTCATTTATCAAATAACTCAAAAGTATACTTGAAAAAATGCTTCTTAAATTTTGCTAGTTTGAACTGATCAGAAATTACTTTTTACTAACTGAAGCCGACCATTCATCTAAAATCAACCCTATTGCATTTTCATACAGTTACAAAAACAATTTCATCAGAATTATGCCTACGAATGCGTCACTCTTAACTTAATTTGCAGTGTTAAGTCTGGAAAAAGTCATCATAAGTTTTAAATATGCAAATAAAGTACGAATAATTTGCAATTTCATAAGTCTCTTCTTGAGAATTCTTTATATTCATGTGGATTTAATTTCATTCACGAGTAGGAATTTTCTGAAGAACAAAATGGAATAAAAGCAGAAATATATAAATATTTGAAATTTTATTGTGCTCTTCTTTTCTATATGATATCTATATTATATCATTCAAAAGTCTGTCTGTTTGTTTGTTTGTTTGTCTGATCGGCTATAGGCTCGGCTCCTGGACATGATACAGACTTGAGACTGGTATCATTAGAACCAGTATGACCTGTAGGCTTCACAATAGAAGCAATTTATAAATAACGTCGAAAATTTTTGAATAGGCTCAAATTTTAACTGGCTCTATTTTTTGCTAGCGTAACGAGCAACACTCAGGCTAGTTCATGTCCTTCTGTGGAAAATGGCTTTCTATGGAAAATTATAACAGGCTTACAAGTTGTTTTTGCTCGCGGCGTAACGAGCGAAGCAATTTTCATATAGTAAAGGTAAAATATTTAAATTTCTCGAAATTAAAAAGAAGAAGAAATACTTACTGAAGATTTATTGTTGCAATATTTAATAATATGTTAGATCACAATATATTTTTTCATGCATTGATCAATAGGAATTTGCTGGTGAATGCCAAATTTTCAGTTCTTGTTTAAAGTTCAATTTTTGTTTAAATATTTATAAGCTAATTGTTTCTCATAAATCTGAATTAAGAGTGAAACAATGATGAAAATTCTTTTAAATCAGAGCATAGAAGTCTCGATACAATTGACTGAATTTTCGATTTTTAAATTGTTTCAATTTCAATTATCTGCCTCAATTATTGTGAATTGACTAATTTTATGGAATAAATTGATTTATATTGTAACTTTTCAATTTATTTGCTTCAATAAATTTGTATCGTTTCTGACTCAATTATCATTGAACAGAATTCATGTAGCTATCACAATGTTCATGCATAAACGTTCAATTGGATGTTTTGAATAGTTTCTAAAAATAACTGTTCAATCCGTGTTTCTAAATCTGATACTTCATTCCAGTGTTATTAGATGACCAAATTGATTCTATTTATAATGGTTTTGTTTCATTAATCTCTATGTTTTTACATTCACATAAAATTGATTGTGAGAGAAAAGGTTATGAAAGTAAATTCATTTTGCAATTGAACATATATTTTTCTTAAATTAATGCTCGAAATGGAAAGTATTTCTTAAAACTCATGCTAAACACTATTCTTCAAAGTCCAGTGAAAATTTAATAAGAAAATCTGTGAAATTCAAATAACCATAAAAATTATGACTATTCTAGAAGTTCATTGTTTCAATTGAAGAAACATAAATAATTCATGAAGTAACTTTAATCATCCTCTATACAACACTACATTGCGCAACAATATAATTCTTTAATACATTCCATGAGAGCTTAAAATTATTACTGGCAAGAAAAGACTTTATCCTCAGAGTGAATTAGATGTATAGTAATTCTTTCATTCAATAGCTAAATAGATTAGTAATTTAATCAACTCTTTTCATTTGAGATCTACATTCGATCAATAAAATGATTGATGGAATTATTTCTTGTTTTATTAGAAAAAACTTAATCATGGAACAAAAAGATGAATCAAATTGTTTTATCGTTCAATCATTATGTTTCTCGAACACTTGGGTATAATTTCTCGCTTAATCTAATTTTTGTTAAATGTTATATAAGAACCTAAAAATATCTTTTATTGGAAAAATATGAAATGTGCTACTCACTAGTTTTAGTCTAAACTAATGATAGGATTATTATAATTTATAATAACATTTTTAGAAACCCAAAAGATTTGTTTGATAAAAGCATATTTTCCGCAGGTATGTATTTTAATTATAACCAAATGAAAGTTTTAACTGTCAGGCCTCAAATTCAGTAAAAACTTCAACTTCAGATTTCATTTCAATCCATTCCCTAGTGTTAATTTTTTAGTTCATCCATGGTTATGATGAAGAAATTTCTCTCAAATATAAATTAGTTAAAATGCGTGTAAGCTAGTTTAAATAAATATTTTTTTAGAAACAGGAATAAATAGTTAATTTTTGTATTTTGCGCGATTGTGTATTATGTGATAAACTGTGTTAAATTTTCAAAAAATGGAATTGATCTTCATTACTTAAGATAGATTTAGTTATAAATTCATAAAAATATTTCTCTGAATATATAATTCATTAATTTTGAAAATTTCACAAAAATTGAATTTCTAACTAAAAAGTTAGAACTAAATAGGTTTTAGACCAAATTATAAATGCAAACGTTAAAAAAATTTTAAGATGGAGATTAAGATGAATCTGATTTCTCTGCTGAATGAATTGGCTTTCAATAATACTTTAAAGTGCAAAAAAGTTTCATTCTATTTGCAAAAAAATTTAAATAAAAATTCTATTTTCCAGAAAGTCTAATTCAAAATATGCAAAATATTTTCAGAAAAAGAATAAAAGAATTTCCTGAAGCGAGAATATCTGCAAACTTGACGGGAAAAATTTTTTATAAGAAGATGTACCAAAATCAAGATACGCAAATGACTTATTAACAATAGTTGCTCTTTTGCAAATATGAAGAAATCGATTTCGTATGTTATTAACAAACATTTTTAGCATAACACAAGCAAAATTGCTGTAATAAAAGATAGTTGAAATAATATTTTACTTTAAGAATTATTGAAAAAGTAACTATGTAAGTCATTTGGCAAAATGAAGATTGAATGAGAGAAGATTCCATTTTATTCAGTTTTGAAGACTATAATTTAGTTTAAAACTAAGTTTGCATTAATCCCATACAAGTTGAGATATTTGATTAAATTCTCTTTTCTTTATTAAAATGAATTTAATTAATTTATATAATTAATTGATGGAAAAATATTTCATTTAATATATCGTGATCTCAATTGGAAGCATTAAATAAATAACTAATGATGTCATTAGCAGGTAAATCATTTTGAAAATTAAGGAAAATTATTAATGAAAATTAAAAATAAATTATCTCAATATTAATTATTTAAAAAGTAAACATTCCTTTATGACCGTAAAAATTTTATTAATGTAAACAGTTCTCATAGTCTGTAAGTCTCAAATTTTTAAAATTCAGGTTTTGCTCATTGCAGTCAAAATTTCTTTTATGAAAGTCTTTTTCACCTAAATCAACTTGCGTCTTGAGTGAAAACTAATCTTGTATCAAAAGGGAGAATAAAGCTGACTCATTTTTGTTTATATCAAAATTTCATAATCAGCAGGTAATTCGTGTGAATAATTAATCGCATTATGCATAGGATCATGATTCCTGCAAACAACATGCTGGCAAAATTAATTAATTTTTGCAATGATTAATTGTTATATAGAACTTATGCACAAATATATATTTAGAAAATGGCGGATAAATAATTTAAAATAGAATAAAAATCCTAAAGCAAGTTAATTAAACGAATTTTCACGCATCCTGGACAAGCTTTAATTTTCATTTTCATTTCTATGTTCATTTTTTATTCCTTTACATAATTCAGAATATAAATCACGATAAAAATTTGATTAACCCGAATTCAATTAAACTTCTCACTAAATTAAACATTTTAAACATTAAAATGGATTAGGTTCAGACTAGTATAAAGTGAAATTAATGACGCAAATATTCTACTGTAATATCTTGATTATAGAGCATTGTTATAAGTTATAGCAAATTTTCTAATGCTACCCAAAAACAAATTATCGTTTCCTTGCTGAAAGTCTATAATTAACACAATGAATTATTTTTACACTACACAGTTTTGACACATAATAGTTATTCTAAAACGGATGTGAAATTGTAAAAAGCGGAAGAGAATATAATTAAAAATTTTACAGATTTGAAAGACAGCAATATTAGAATTTACTTTGAAGTTAAATTATGTGTAGAAATAAAAACATAGAAGCTATAATATAGATAATCAAGAAATCAATATATATAAAAAAATGTGATCAGACATCTTGATTTTGAATTGATAATTTCGGTTTACGAATGAAAAGCAACAAAAATTCAGTTTTACAAGAAAAAGAAAACTGGACTCGTATTTGTTCGGTTTTCGAATTTTTATAAAGGTATAACTATTTTCGTGAAAGATCTTCACTTTTAAATTCATTCGAAACTTTTTAAGAGATTTCAATATTTAGCTTACTAACGAGTAAGCGATACACACGTTAGAAATTCTATTATAAATCATAATTTTAGTATTTAAAAAAATCACATTTAAAAACAAGATAAATTAGTCTAACAATTTTTCGACTAACAATAAAGATTTGTTCCCACAAGTCAGTACTCACAAGCCAGAACTCTCTCGTCAGATCATATAGCAAATCCATAGCTTAATGAGATTTAATGAAAAATTTCCCCTCTGTGATCATTTTTGTCCAGTTTTGAAGTAACTCAGAGGTGGTGAGGAAATATATCAAGAAATTTTAAATTTATAGTGTTTTATCTCTCAAATAAAAGTATACACTATATACCTTGTCATTTTTAATAAAAAATTTTAACCCAGAGTTTTTATTGTCTAATAGAATTTTTAATGATATTAAAATAGAGAGTGTCTTCAAATTACATGGTATTTATATTATAGTTTGGTAACTATGAGATAAATCAGAAGGTTTAAATTACAGTCTGAAGATAATTTGATATTCATAATTTCTAAATTATTCAAAAGATGGATGTGAAGATAGTGGAAACTTCATTTTTCAAGACTTCATTATTTTCGCATTATGTTTCAATTGAGAAGAAAATTGAAATATCAATCACTAAAGGTTGAGATCATTTCTTGAAAATGTCAAAATTCAAATTTTCCTTTAAATATTTTTTATTGAAATCTAAGCCGTATAAATCAAATTTAATATTAATTTTTGATAATTTTCATTTATAAAGAATTTTGTGAATCTTTCGAGAATGCTTATAAAAGATGCATACCAGAAAGCATAAGAAAAATTTAATCATAAGATCATGAAGGACTTTATTTACAGAATAATCAACTCCTATAACAAATTCTAATGTGACATTATAAAAGTTTATGAGTGCTTCAGGACTTAATTTTATATAAATTTATTTAATGTGAGGGACACATTCTACCTAAAGTCTAACAAGTAAGCTCATGTATTATAAAAACTTATGTTTAGTCTTTAAAATTTTCATTTCACTGACTTTCACTTTAACTATTCACATTTGTTTTGTTTTTTGAGTTTTTTCGAAATTTATCATCATATTTGATCATAATAATGTATAATACTAAACTTTAAGCTCTAACTTGTAAGTTTTAATGGTTTGTAAATATGGAGTTCATAAATATCAACCTCTTGTAACTAAATTTTTCATCAACCTATCTTTGAATCTTTATTATCATTATTATTTACAGTCTTCTACTTGAGTTTTTTTTCAAAAAAAACTTCTAATCTTTTGTATTCAAGATGCGTAACATCTCTAGTTCTGCTACTGATTCAATGATAACCAAAAATTAATAAAGAAAATAATACTCTTGAGTAAGAGGTAAATTTCAATCTACTTGAAAGTTAGCATGAGTGTTAAAAAGTATTCAAACTAGAAATAGGAAAAAAATTAATTAGATTAAATTATTCTGAAGCATTTCTATTAAAAATTTTTAGTTGGTGCTTTATGTGGTGCTATTGCGCCTTTTATGATTCTTATAAAATATATTGAAAAATTCCTTACAAGTATCATATGATATAAGTGTTATCATCAGTGGAAGATATAATATCTTCGTGATATTTAATTTTTCTGTTCCACTTCAATAAGTTTTCCACTCGATTTTGATATGATAACATGATGTGTGAAAGGTCAAGTCAGAATATTTTTAAAAATTGAAATTAAACTTAGTAACGAATTTAATTCGAACAAATTTACATTTTTCATGAATATTAATTAAGAAAAATACAGACGCAGTTTCCAAACACAGTAAATTATTTAAATCAGTATTTAAATCTTACGACATAGATATCTAATGTTTATCACTATGTTAATAATATTTATTTGATGGCATAAAAGTTTTAAAATTAACCTCCTCAACACATCTTTATTCGTAATTGTTGATTGAGAAAAGTGTAGTAATATTTGTAATTTGTTGATTTTTAAAATCTATTTAGACGATATTTATTTTCATTAATTTGTTAATTCCAAAAATACTGATAGAATAATAATATTTTTACTTATATTTTGTTTATATTCCACTAAAAGCAAAATGATATTCTGAATGATATTTTAGAACTCTCTATCCAGATAAAATTTGTAAAAGCAAATATCAATTTTGTTAATTTATATTAGAAAAATGGCAAAAGAAATTTTTATTAACTCTATGAATTTCAACATGCCTCAAAATAGAAGTTCGATTTTCAATCATGAATCAATAAAAAAGGAACATCAACACTGATACTTAATTTGATGAAAAAATAACTGTTTGCGTGGTGTAATAGTCTAGACACTATTGTATTTTTTAAAAGTTGATAAAAACACTGTGAAAAAATAGTCTAGTAGGACTTTTCTTATCTCTTTTTATAAGAAACCTTACAATTCAAGTCATAAATTCTTATTAAATACTATTATTTCGACATATTGATAATAAAATTCAAACATGCTGATTTTGAAGTTCTTTGATGAAAATTTGAAATAAATATGCATAGATTTAATAAACAAGGAAAACTTTCATTTTTTTCCATCACAATACATATTAGAAAAATGAATTTATTCAAGTTTACAAGACACAACAAAATGATACATCAATATTCTAATAAATCTTGTCAAATTTTAATATAATATATAGAATTGCAAAAACTAAATAAGAAATTTTTCAACTGATGAACTTATTCATCAAAATTAACATTTTCATCCCTTGTAAAAGATGCCAACATCTCAATTTCAGCTCAATAAGTTATAACATTCATTATAAATATATTTGTATTTTCACTCAAATATTTATTCTCACAATGCAATCCTTATTGAATTTTTATCTTCTCCTTTTTAAATCTCAGCATTTTCAATTTCCATAAATTATTCTAGTGTAAATTCAAGCTTAAAATACAAATAATAACGATTTATGAAACATAAAAATTGGTTCTATAATTATAATGAAAATTTGAATTAACTTTCATATTACATTATTATTGATTCACATGAATAGAAACATAATCTCTAACATAAATGAGTTTAATACCGGAAATGGCACATATTTTTCGAATTTTATACAGTGTCATGAACAATATACCCCTTTCATAATGCTTCTCTGTATTGATTATGTTATTGTTTCACTAAAGTCTAACTCGTTTTCAGACACAGAACAAAAAAATGTACAAAACGATTATTCTTAAGCGATAAAATGACAATGCTTCATGAATTTTCCAAAACTTTCTATTAATAATCCTATAATAAAACCATGAATAATCATCATTTAAATAAATTGTTGGTCTATATTTAAACCAAATTTTTAAATGTTAATTCTTAATGGCAAAGGAGAATGAATCTATTTATTTTGTTTGATAAAATTCAAATGATTTTAACTTTTTGAAAAACTCTAAAAATTTTCAAACTTAATGTTTAACATTGTTCAAGAAATATCTTTTAAAATTACGCTTTACTGGATCTTATTTCAGAAAATTTCTTGTTTTGCAAAAAAATCTAATTTTTCTCACTGATGTTGAATATATAGGATTAATAAAAAATGAGTACTCCTCCTGTCAAAAGGCTTCAGATAAATTTGTGTTTTATATTTATGATAAAAAATGGTATTTAACAAAGCTTACATCATTATGATGAGCACTTTTTGAAAATGACATATTTTTGTGTACAATTTCTTTCGAAAATTCATCTCATTTTATACTGTTATGAAAATCCGCATTATTTTGTGTAATAGATGATAACCTTTTGTTTGTCTCATAATTTGATTCAATAATTTTTTCTGTTCTTCGATGACTTTGGGCGGGACAGAACTTCCTTCTTAAATAAATGATTGTGAATAATATGATCAGGAAGAGTACCAGAAGAATGAAAAATCCCAAGACAACTGCCAAACCAATATATAGTTCTGAATAGTCCGTATCGTACCCTGTTAATTTAAAAAAAATGGTATTAAATTTTCATATTATCAAAATAATCTAAATGTTTCAATCATCAAATTTAATCATGAATACAAAAACCTAACACCTTCAGCAATAAATTTGACTGAACTATGAAAATGGCTATTTCATATAATTTAATTTAAAAAAAATTGAACTTGCATTCGTATTCCTTCAAATTTAATTTTATAGCTCCATACTTGTTGAATGTAGGTAATAAATCAGCGTGGTTTTAAATTTAAAATTATCAAACTGGCAAAATTTGCTATATGTGTACTTTAGAAATAATTTACTCTGATTAATTATACTTGCTATTTAGAACGATTTTTCAGAAATTTTAACATTTTTCAAGAAACATAGTTAAATTATCTTATTTCATCTAAAAATATATAAACCATAAAATAATTTCTTTAAATAAATGGTTTAGAATTTTGCCAAATCTAATTTATTAGAAATTATGAGATACAGTATTCTGATTAATAGATTGCTGTCTAATATTAGTAAGCTTGAGGTTTTTGAGAAATTTTGTTGGTAAATTTGATAAAAAAAACTATATTTATATAGTTTTATAAACTTATACACGTTTCTCAACATTTCTCAATTATGTGGAAGTGAACATTTTTATGAATTGAATGCATAAATTTATGAATATTTATTTTACATCACAGGATATTTGAAAATGTAAAAACGTACTCAATATAATCTAATATCAATCAGAGAGCACTCAAAATAATTGAATATTTCATATCTCATGATTTCTAAAATAACATTCAATAAGTTATTCCTAAGCAGTAAATATTGACTGAAAACTTTCATTATAGTCTCGTTATTTATTTCACATTATAACGAGGTTAAATTTTTCTTCAATTATCCTCTCGTAATTAGACTTATTTTGCTTCGAGATAATGACGATATTAGCAAAGCACTTATAGAGCATACACTTGAGATTAGTTTTAACCTATCGGCAAATATTCGTGAAATAAATTCAAGATGAGTTTAATGAATATTTAATTTTGATGAGTTATCCATTTGAAAGATTATTTATGAAACTCTATCCAATTAAAAGAAATTATTCCTCAATCTTTATGACGCATTAATGAACGATCAAAATGAAATTTATTTCTAAATGTCAGGAAAAATTATTATTCAAAATTTATTAGTCTTATTCAAATTTTTGAATATGGCAATTACCTATTCTCTAGAGTTATTGTGTTATGATACTGTGTGTAGGCTCATTTATGAGTGAATTATCATTACTAACTATAACAGGATATACTGATTTTAAATCAATTCAAAAATTCAACAAGTAATTCAAAATTAATATTCTAAAATTATTCACATAACCTGCATTTAATTTTTTTTGATTAAATTAATCAATATTTGAACTGACTCTTTTTTATTTAAATATTTGATCTAACTCTCAGAATAACCCAGCTCAAATTTATTGAAAAATAATTTAAAATTCTGATGAATTTTTAATATTTAATAAGTTAATTTTCATTCATTTTCAAGGGACAACTAACTTAAGTATATATTTATTATACCAAAATAGATTGGAAGTAGAATATTATAGCTAAAACCTATAAAAATATTTTGTTGCACACAACTCCTTCTTCTGTAATCTGAAATAACAGAATGATAAGAAACACAATAAAGAGAATTTTTCGATTATCTCTCATTTATATCAATAAGTAAAGCATCTGGTAGAGTAATGTGAAAGTCGATCGCTCTAGTTTATAACTCATCTCTTGGCAATACGAATCACCATTTGAAAGCTACTATTAGTGGCTTGTTATTGTTCGAAAGAAAAGATTAGCTTAATTACTCGAATGAAAACACTCACATAACATAATAATAATATAAAACATTTTCCATGTCACGCTCAATACCATTGAAAATTGAGATGAAAACAATATAATAAGTTACGCCAGCTGTTCAGATATTTCATATTCACAATAATTTTATTATGAGATTTTCTTATATATTTTATTCAATCAACTAAGAATGCATCAAGTTTCCATGTTTAACAAAATAATCTTCACAAATTAACTATCATGAGGTAGATGATGTTTAATTAATTTCTAAAATTGATCAATTTAAATTGATTATGAAAAAGAAAATAGTTTAAATTCAAACATTTATAAGATTACAGCTATTGATTAACTAGTTAGTCCTAAAAGTAATTTCCCCCTGAAGAGTGAGCATTAGAGTTCCCTTACTGAGAAATTATTCAACCAAAGTTCCTAAGTATTCAGTTCAAATGAGTTATTTATTCTTCAATAATATGAAGCAGGAAAATATTCAGGATCTAATCAATCTAATTCTATGTAATTGCTATTATAGATCACGCAGCTTAGAAAAACGATTTATTATTTTCTTTTACTGATGAATGCGGGAAAGATTTATCGAAACACTGTAGTGGTAGTAGTGTTATCTTCCATTTGATGCACATTCTGAACATAAGCTATATGACTATTTTCTATTGATATATAGATATCGTTATCCATTAACTACAGATAGCAAAATCGTAACTTACGCTCAAACCAGATGGATCAAATTGAATAAGTATATTAATCCAGAATAATTTCTACGAGTTTGCAGCACACAATTTTTATTCTCTTGTCTTTCATTACAATCGTAACTATTTTAGTTAATTTTTGGGATTTTTAACTCGGGTTTCGTTTACGAAAATCGAGTTTATAGATTTCCGGTGCCGTAGCCGTCGTGCGTAATAATAATTGAAAACTTTTTAAAATTAGAAAAATCATAAAACGTTTTATAGGCAACAATAGAGCAAAAATCTTTATTAAAGAGAGTTCGTTAATGAGTGAGCTATAGAGTGAATGAATGAGAGATTGATTGTGAGAAAACTTTTGATAGTGAAGCTGATGTTCTTTGATTTGGATTCGCAAATCCATAGTTGCATTGATTCTTGTAATCATAATTCTTTTCTCTTATTTTCAAATATATTATATAACTGTAAACCCGAGTTAACATAATTATGATCCGTACTTGTTTTTTATAATTTTATGTTTGTGCGCTTCAAACTTAATTTTTTGATAAAAATGCATGATAAATTTTCTGATATAACTGAAGAGTTCGATTGCGAAAATATTCATTGTAAATATATTTATATCAAATGCACAAATCCTGAAAAGCTCAGATAGCCTACAGTCAATTTTCTTTTATCGAAAATGAGAAGAAAGAATAAATTTAGAGAATTTGTTTATTTTATCATTGTTAAATTTTCTCGATTATATTTCTGCATTGAGTTATATTATACAAAGTATTTTCAAATATTTGATGTGAATAAAATTCATTTCCTCCCACACAATCTGAGAAAAATTCACTTTTATTAAAATTTTTTGATGTTTTTTGGCGCATCCATCAAAATGTACTTTTAAAAATGAAATCATACTGATTTCTCATCAGTGCATTTGATGTGTCAATCATAAAATTTATTTTTTTAAGAAACTCACGAAGGTCACCTAAAAAGGTGAGTGCTCAAAAATAACATAGATTTACATACTACAGAATTAAGATATTGTAATCGAAGCACTCTAGTTCAGCGGTTCCCAAACTGTGGGGCGCGATCCCTTTTTGGGTCTCCAAGAAATTTTTGGGGTAACCAAGATACAAAATTTTTATATGAATTTTTGTTTTATGCTGTTATATCGTAAAATATAAATACAAGTTAATTGTCATGACAGTGAAATTAATTTTAATAGTGAAGTTTATGCTTTGTATAACATCTCATACGTAAATTGGCATTGAGTCGTACATTAATATGGGGTTTTTTTCGTCTATAAATTTCAATATGAATGTTTTGCCTCAAAAATATAGTTTATCAAACAGCCTCAATTGAAAAACTATTTTCTTAACCAAGAGAAGTCTCCGCCCACAAATTTTATTTTAACGTACAAAAATTCGAGGTGTCTTGAAATGGGGGTCATAAAATCTATCAAATTTAAAAAGTTGAACAAAAAGTTTGAGAATCACTGCTCTAGTTAATTCCACAAGTAAAAATTAGAATCTCGTTTTTTATACTAACTTATTTTAAATTCTAAACTTTTAAATTTTAAATGAGTTATAAATCATCATTTTATTATTTTTTGAAAATCAAATCGATGTAAAAAGGTAAGATTTCAACGAAATAAATACGAAAACTATATTCAAATAGAATTATGCTTGAATGGTGGACCTATGAATTATTGTTCAATTTCAAATCAAACGGATTAAATGTCAAGAGTATTATAAGTTATCAATATTTTATGAACTATGACATAATCAAAATATTTGAGTAGTGTTGTATTAAAGAAAATAATCCTTAAATCCTAAGACGTGATATATGAATAAAGATAAAGCTTTTTTATTTTCAGATTTTGAAGTCTTCTTAATTTATTATTCTAGAATTTTTATCCCTGCATAGGTGCTAATACTTTGTTGACAAAATCCTATAAACCCATTTTAATATTTTGATTTTAAATGTTTAAAGCTTTATATTTGAATTAAGTCAGGCTTATTTTGAAAATTTCACGCTTTATTACAAATTTCTCATGGATTAATAGATCATAAAATATGAATCGAAATTTTTATTATTTAAATCTCAGAAAATCTTATGCTTTCTGAAGAGTTTTTGTAAACCTGTTTTAAAGTTTATAATATTTTTAATTTTTTTGTTTTAATCTATAACTTGGGCGATAATACTTTTAGGTAATTCTAATAGAGAGTTATTCTTGATTGAATAATACTGTAATTTTGGTAAAAAAATTCCTTATGATTTTTTATTTAATTTTATTTATTTAAAGAATGTTCTTATCAACATAAGAAAAGCGTAGAAACCTACAGAAACCTATAGTCATGAAACTCATATTTAAAAAACATAATGATAAACTTTAAGTTCAATACATTATATCTCGATAACTATTTATTTGAAAGTTGGAGAATACTCAAATTTACTTTAAATTAAAAATTATTCTTGAGAATAATGTAATTTCTGATTGTTTTTATAAAAATCTAAATTCAGTTCGACTTATTATTTATTGGTTCCTCTGTTTTTTCATTTGTTGGTTAACAAATTATTCAAAATACATATAAAAATTTCTTCATTGATATATGTTTTCACCAAAATCATTGATTTCAAGTAGAAATTCAATCTTCTAAAACTTAATTTGTTATTCGTTGAAAATAACTATTGTTCAAATTATGCCAGCATTCTAGATATTTTTTGTAATTTTTTTTAAGAATTATTATGAGGTTATGAAGACTTTTCTCAAAAAATAAATGAATGAGAACTTTATTGAGCAAAAATATTTCGAAAAATATTTAAGTATCTTATGCTCACATGTATGTCCACCTCTCGAAGTTAATCCACCGCTACCACCAAAACGTCCTGTAGTTCCCATTTAGTTGAGATAATGCCTTACCAGTTATACGGTATTCAAATCCAATAAAATACTTTCAAACTTATGAATCCGGGATAAAAGCTGATAAATACACAGAATAATGAATAGTATATATATATTTCCAGATAAATTCAAATTCGACAGTAGTAAGAATGATTATTTTTTACAGAAAACGAAGTCAAATTATTATATCAATTCAATTTAAAATGAGAAATTGTGGACTGATGTGCAGTTAATAAAATTTTGAGCTGAAACTTACAAGAGCTTAACTGTATGTGAACCTGTTTTCACAGCATCCCAGACGGAGTAGCTTACTAAATCGATTTTCTACTGTAATAACTAATTCAATTTTGCGCATTCGCATTTTTCTTGCTATGAATACAAGTACTAGTACTAGTACAGGTGTTAAAAATACACGTTTCTTAATGGTCCTGTAGGAATGATGAAAAAATCATTTTTTATTTCAAAATAGTTGCAACAATTTATCATTAATGTTTTGCACTTTTCAAAAAGAATAAGAAAATTTAATAAAAAATTAATTCAGTTTCATATCATATTGTTTCTTGAATAACAAAAATTAATGTTTTAATAAGAGAAAAAGCAAAATATCATTAAAAATTAAGAATTAATTTTTAATGTACTAAAATTTATATTAAATTGAATTTGCTCTCTTCAAACGATATTGATTTAAATATTTCATTGAATTTTATGACTAGAACCGATCAAATGATAAAGCATCATACTAACTGTAAGTAAATATAATTTATTTGCTAATCAATCAATTTCATCTGATGTTCACAAAGGAAATCTGCGTTCACATTTGAAGTGAATAAATTTTGAATGTTTACTCCTAAAAAATGATGATAGAATTTTATGAAATAATTTAAAAATAATTCCAGGGGAATATTCTATTTATCTTTTAGCGAAAAAAATAATGGTTTAAATTTAGGAACATTTTAAATTTGTAAACATATTCTCAAATAGTTATTTGAATCAATTACCGATTGACAAAAAATTACAATGAATACTCCTCTAATAAAAAAATAATTTGAATGTTTATTAATTCATTTTTAATGAAAACATAAGTGTAGGGAAATGTCATTTCAATTTTTATTGAACAATTAAGAAATTCTTTTCAAATACTTTTGAACAAATATTGTTTAGGAATATATTGATTAATCAAATTAAAACTCTAACCTACTATATCTTTCTCTGTTATCATTTAAAAATCTGTCTTTTACTCATTAAGTTGAAAAGTTGGAAAAGTTGAAAATCTATGAATAATTCTATAATAGTCAATACAAATTCATTTATATAGAACTATGACTGAACTCCTGTTTTTTGATGATACCAGAGAAAGATAAGCTTTATCAGAATGAATAATAAGTTAGTCTGCAAGCTTTTCTCGGCGTGACTGTACAGTATATTTAAAAAAATATCTTTTGGATGCACCTGAAATAGCCTAAAAGTTTGAGGCAGAGCAAAATGGGACAGCAAATCTTAACATAGTGACTTAAGGTTACAAGTTTTTGATGTTTTTTAAAAATTAAAAGTAAATGACTTACAAATTATAACATTTACAGGACTGTAAATAAGCTTTTTTTCATGAGTTTAATGTATCAATTTATCTTGACAATTTGTTCCAAATCATGCTTTTTATACCATTTCTGATTTTAATAATAATAATCATATCTATTCAGTGAAATTACATCACAAGGATTTGATAACTTGTTCAAACCCTTAAATTTGATCTGATAAATTATTCGTTTTATTTTAATAACTCATCAATTATTCTTGTCTTTAAAACAATTTGAGAAATTGGTTAATTCTAACAAGTAAGTCAGCAATATTATTTGAAAACTTACTTCATTTCGTTATTTTTTTATTCAAAGAGAAACTTTTTTAAAATTTCCTCCTTTCTGATTTGTGAGTCTTTTCAAGAAATAATGTACTTTGAATCAAGATTTTCTAGAAACACAGATAAAATACACATGTAAAACTTGAGTAATTATGATTGATATTTTATTTAAATGATCTTTGCTACGAAATGCTATCAAAAAACTTAAAATAGAAAAACAAATAAAGTGATACAAAAAGTGCAAACCTTGTTTAAGTTTGATTGGGAACAACATTTTTCCTAGCAACGAATGAACACGTTCACAAAACATCACACTCTTAGATTTCTCACAAGACAGTGAGATAATCATAGTTTACGAGTGCTAAGGGATTTTGTTTTAAAGAATTTTATTTGACATGTGGGACACATTTATTTTTATCATAGTCTTTAGAATAAAACCTATTTCACGTGTACTATTCTTCTCAATATCCTACATGATCTGTCGAAACTCTCTCCATACTTCTCCCCTAGTTTTATATTCCTAACAATTTTTTATACTGTGGTATTTATCAAGCATAAAGACTAAGAAATCTTATAGTAACTCATGTGCCCACCTGAATACTAAAATAAAAAATAGGAAATAAACTGTCAATCAATTATATCTCCATTTAGAGAAATAACAGTAGGAAATAAATTGAACTTTTAAAATAGTATTCAGAAGATTTTAAATTTTCATATGATAGTAAATATTTCAGATTCACTCATCCATATTATTATAATGTGTATAAAAATCAATTCTAGATATTTGATCATATTAATTTGATTTTAGCTTATTGCAATTATATTATTCGCATATTACATAGAATACCAAATATAATTTTTTCATTTCTTCTGGATGTTAGAGAACATAAACTTCCTACCACATCTTGGAGATCTTGAAGATTAAGTTCAGTTTTTCTTTAATATCTGAAAGAATTTACACAATCATTTTCAATTAGAAAAAAGTTTCAAATATATTTTCATTAAGGAAGTTTTGTCAAGTTCAACATTATTCAAAATTATCAAATAGTCAAGTTTTAGAAAAGTTGCTCTGCTTAAAAAATTATTCAAATCTTTTGATTACAATACAGCAACTACTTCAAACTTGAATTTTAGTTTTTAAAGAAGGATTTGCCTTTTGTTATTTAAAGAAAATTAAATCGAGCAAACTGTCAGTGTAAAGAAATAGAAATTTTAAATTATTATTTCTTTCATTTCTGTCTAACATCAAAAACAGCATAAAATCATTGCAAGTTAGAAGAATGCAAGTGTAACATTTTCTTCCTATGAATATCGAAGAACAGTAACAGTAATTATAAATTAAATTAATAAATTGGCTTTGTTTTGATAATGTTAGAAAAGCACAATTGCATAAAATTTAAACACATTATATCTGAAAAATCCAAATATTAACTATATTAGTTATTTAAAAATTTATTTGCCTCCGAGATCATATGCATCTCTACCATTAATAATTTTTCTGTTGAATATGTTTTTATGCTATGAATGATAGTGGAAAAAGTGATATAAAATTTCAAATCTTTTGATGTATGTATAATTATTTTAAATTATAACAAGACAAGTTGCTTTGATGGCAAAAAGTGTGAAACTACAGAAGTGGTGAATCGGAAATTTAACTTTTATTTTAATGCAAAGAACGATGCCTATCCATGCCCCCTTACGAGGGAAGTTACCACTGTTGTCAGTCGTAGAATATTAGTCTAAAT
>JAQFXV010000254.1:0-27892 GCA_034694065.1 Camisia spinifer
AACTATATGATCCACAATATGGAAAAGGGAATTATCTCCAGTTAACCTCTTTTTAAGATTTTAATCAAATCCATCAAATTTATCCATCATTTATGTGTAGACAAAAAATTAGAGTCTGTTTTAATGGACAAACTGTTTAATATTTTCAAATGAAAATAATGATTTCAATGCTAACTAATAGCGAGTTATGCGCTTTTGATGCGTTTCTCTCGTTTCTATGAATTGAGCGATAATTCCCTTTTCCATATTGACAATCATATATAATATAAGAGAATTTATAAAGCGCACAACCATTTGAAAGAAGGTATGACAACTTTTTCTTAGTCTTTGCTGAACATTATGTGTGACGACGCGTGACTTGTATGAGATCAAAAAGTATGACCATTTCTTTAGATTTGCTTAAGAGTGGTATCTCATTATTTTTGGTAAAATATATCTTGTTTGGTAGTGTTTTGTTTTTATCTCTCTTTATTGAGAAATATTAGGAGCGGAAGAGGCAGTAGAGAAGGCAATCTTCTAAATGCACAGTAGTTTTTAAAGTGATATATAAATGCTTGTGATAGTTAAGTCGGTTCGAAAGAGCTTTCATTGAAATAAGTCGTTCGAAGTAAAGTAGCCCTAACTCATGAAAATCTCCTTAAAGGAAAAGTGGAGCAATTTAGAGACAAATCAGCTTTAGGGTGAATGCGTTGCATCTCTTCAGGCATTAAAGCGTCGAATGTAATTAGCATATCATTATTAAATTGATAGAAAAGCAGACATTACATGACATCCAAACTCGGGAATCAACTTTTTTAAACTCATTTCAAAGGATATTCGTTTAAATCTATAATTATTCAAAGAATACATTAAAATGTTGAAGTAAATGCTTTTCCGCATCTGAATTGCATTAAAGTTGCTTTTAAACTAATACCTTAGGCTTATTGTAGTAAAAGATCGTTAAGTAATC
The DNA here is from genome assembly GCA_034694065.1 of Camisia spinifer. Classification (NCBI taxonomy): domain Eukaryota; kingdom Metazoa; phylum Arthropoda; class Arachnida; order Sarcoptiformes; family Camisiidae; genus Camisia; species Camisia spinifer. The sequence goes on from JAQFXV010000254.1 coordinate 950, forward strand.
TTTTATTACTAAATTTGTTACGTATTGATTACTGGCTTTTTAGCATTTGATATTATGCGAGATTTAACTACAGCTGATATGTAAGGATTGATAGCAGAAATAAAATTAGCTGAGAAACAAAACAAGAGATCTGGTAATGTTAGGCAACTTTTCAAATGGCATTAATGGCTGACAGTGAAATGTGAGGTCGTCTCAAGTTTGTTAATCTCATTATTAATGACGCGAAGCTGAGTCTCATCCCAGAAACGCATCACAATATCAAATTCACTCTCTCTCACAGCCAACCACTTTCTACTTCACATTTCAATCCATTCCAAATGATGAATATCTATTAGTGGCTGAGTTTATTTCAAAATCTTAAGATACATATATTACAAAATACATTAGACGCCAACCTAAAGGGTTAGTGCGCTTGAAAGTAATTGGAAGATATGATGGCTTGCATTTATTTATGATAATGATAGTATTTCTCTATAAAACTTAACGCTCTAATGATAATAATAATAGCAATAATAATAAGCTTACTTTTGTAAAACAGAGATTAAAACCAACTTATTTTTGCATTCAGATTACTAACAAAATGTTGATGAGTCTTGAGTTCAAATATGAATAATGATAGTCACTTGTCTGCTCTCAACTATATTCAACTCATACAGGGATTATATATTAGATTATTTTGCAAAAAATACACAGGTTTTCAAGTAAAAGAGCATTATTTTCTTATTAGGACTTACTTTCATGGATTTTTTCTGCTTCTCAAGCATATAATTTATAATAAGTTTGTCTAACTTTTCAGACATTGCCATTTCAATCCTCAATAGGATGCGATTAACAGTGATTATAAGTTCAATAGGATGTAAGTTATTAGTGAGTAGACTGTATTGAAAAGCTGTTGCATTTCTTCATAAAATATCGCATAAGTTTGAGTATAGCATAGTTTACTTAAATGGTCTATTGTATTGTGATCTTAAAGGGGCTCAAAACTGAAGTGAAGGGGAAATGAGTGCGAGTAAAACAAGAAAAGTGAGCAGAAAAAGTCTAACAAATATAAGGGATTGAGTGTTGGGAAAAATTTTGAAAGAGCGAAATGCAAGCAATACATCCATTAGTACTCATGCATTGCGTGCAACGAGAAAATTGGAAATGCTTTTTCTCATCTTTGGACTTGTGTTCTACATATGCTTCATCTTTGAATAATGGAAACATTAAATTGCTTTCGAAGAATCTTATTCAAGAATTACTTGCTTTGTAATTCATTTTTATTAAAAATCAGAAAATGCATAACTTTCTTATAAATTAATTTAACAGATTTTAACTCTAAATCTGATAAATTGATTGAAAATTCATTTAAGTAATGCTTCTGAAACACCACACAATAAATAAGCGACAAATTCTTTGATGCATTACTTAATGAGTATAAAGTTTGGGATAAATAAATCCTTTCAAGTCTTTTCGGCGACTGAAAAGTATTTTGTGATACTTTAAAAATATATTATATGTAAAATAAGTTAAAAACTCTGAAAAAATCGTTGAGATTCATCGCGCACTCAATCCATTAGTTTATAAACTGTAAGCAAAACATGAGAATTTCATGAGAAATGTTTTGTGACCGCCGCCCAAGTCTTTTGAATAAAGACGTATTCAGTTTAAGTATTTCTCTCCATTATTATGATTTGAATGGCAAGTAAAACCAGTGGGAACCGAAATTTTCACTTTTCATAACTCAAACTCATTTTTAAAATAGTATAACTGCTGAATCAGTTGGTTTCATATATTTTTCTGACGATTCTGAGTCTCTTGACTTCATTCGTAGGAGAAATATATCTGAAGAAAAAGAAGCAAAGATTCAATATATGATTGATTTTTCTTACAAAAGTAACATATTTTGCAATATTTCGTCTTTTTAAGGTTGCAGTTGTTCGTAAACCTTTTTTATTGCTCTTGAAATAATGGAGAGCTATCCGATGGTGTGAATAGCAAATAGCCACAGATGTCATATTGAATGCGGATTGCGTTTTGCCCAATACTCTTCACTTGACAAAAAGATTCGCTTATAGAGTGTACAGTAGTCTTCTTTCAAAAAGTTGTTTGGCTCTCAAAATAACATCTAACTATACTCCCAATACTAGTATTATGTATGAAATTGGGAACAAAAATACAAAACTTTCAATTGAATACTTATATATCCAACTGTTTACTCATGGGAATAAAAAGGCTGTTTTTGGGGACGTATTCACTATCAATGAATCAATTGTGATATAATGTTACTCTACATCACTCTTTGTTGCACAAAATCATGCTTTTCACGAAAATATGATTATCCAATTTTCTTCTTTGCACTTAAGTTGGAAATTTTTAATTAGCTCTTATTCAAAATGAGTTCTACTATTCATAACATCTCTTCATCTCTTAATAAATTCTCTCTCTCTCTCTCTCTCTCTCTCTCTCTCTCTCTCTCTCTCTCTCTCTCTCTCCTTTCTTTTTGAATCTAACGAAATAACAATTTTGTTTAAACAGAGGATTTTGTCATACATTTAAGTCTCCATAATTAACTTGACTAAAAGAATAGATTCATAATACTTGTACTTTTATAATATATAATACGAACTATTCATAAGATGATGTATGTTATTATCATTTTAGTCAAACCATTAAAATGTTTGCGCTCAGTATAGAGAAAATATGTTGAAATTATTAATCAAAAAACTTCATCAAAAGTTGATTGTAAAACAGCTTCTTTTTGAAACAATTTTGAGTGAAGCACATTCTGATTATAAGCTTTGATAGGTTAGGTATTATTCCATAAATTAAACTTCTCTATTGAAACGCGCTTTTGATAGCTTGAGAGCAGTGAGCCTGACATGAGCTCTGCTAACTATTTAAAATTTTGCAAACATTCTCCAGTCAATCGATGCAAATGAAACGATCCCATCACGGCTTTTGTACACATAAGACTTAATGCAATATTTATTTTCAAAGTACTTTTTCATCAGTAATGCTCTCGAAATGCAGACTTTAAAGGGGTTCGTTCTCGATATTTAAGAATAGGGGAAAAATACAAAGTTAGAAATGTTTGAATTTTTAATGCATTGCAGTTTTGTGAAAAACTACAAGAAATGTAAGAACACAGCTTTGAATTTGCTTTTGAGTTCACTATAAACTTATCCCTTATGGATATAGATGTCAAGAAACTGTGCGGTTGGTCTGCATTTCTATTGATAGTAACATGATATAAATGATGACTCTAATGGATAGCACGTAGAAAAGATACTAAATATACAATAAAACTGATACCAATTCAGCTTTTAACCGAATGAACACAAAATTTTCCCACATTTCTATTTGCTGGAAGTTTTTGAGTTGAGTGTTTTCTTAAGTTTTTTTGAAAGTTCAAGCATTAATCAAATTATTTATAATGTGATCACCATTTAGATCATCATTTAGATCAAATTTATCAGATAAAATACCTGCATATGAATTACTTGTAATTAATTAATATAAAAGCATTGATTAATATCTGCATATGTTGTATAGAAGTTATATTCTTATGAACAGGTGTTCGACACTAACTCTCACGATCTTTAGACCAATTGGTGAATATTTTCAAGTAAACCTATCAATTAGATAACTATAAAATAGACCCTCAATTAAGAAGACCTTTCATTATAAGACCTATGATTGTAAGTTTAAAATAAGACCAATACTATTACTGTAATTTACGAAATTGTATTATATAATACATCGCCGAAACATTAATGATAGACTTCATATGTCTGTGAAAAAATAGAGGAATTCGCCAACAAAGTTAAGTCTGATTTGTAGCCAATCGTAGTTTGAAATCGAGAAAAGAAAACTCGCTTAATATATAGACAGTTTGCTGAGAAAAAGATGTTCCAGTGATTGAAATTATGGTCAATCAACCCATCATAAAATCATAAATTGTAAGGCAGGCACGCTTTGTAAGTCAAAAAGAGAACTTTTTCTCATTTTACTCGTTAAGAATAGAGCGCAAAAAACTGGTCAAAAATAAGGGAAAACGCCTTAAACAAACTGATGATGATATTGTTGTTGTTACGCTTCGGCATCAATTTAATACTTTCTCAATGATCATAAATTGTGATGTGGGTGAGGTCGCATTCATATTACTATATTATCATTATTGAACATGTGAGAGACTCAACACTGCCCAGTCTTGTGCCACTCATCAATCCATAGACTAGACCTCCTCTCCATTTTACATTTATTAAATACTATTAAATATACACCTCTATTAAAGCTCTAAAATAAGAAATAAGCAAAACTGGTTTCTTTTCTCAAAAAAATCTAATAAATCTACAATCAATGCAAATATATTCTACACGTATTGCATAATAAACTTGTGAAAGCAATTGTATTTTCCATTAGAAACTAAGCTCTAAGTATTTTCAGTCTAATTCATTGAGAAGAGAACATATATTTCGCAAATGTATTTGAAATTCCGTGTGTAACGAATGCTTATTAACTACAGTATAAAGACTTCTGTTTCCTAACTTTAATTTAATTTCTGATTTATTACCTCATTTGCAAATTGTCTTTTCTTCGATGGAATTTTTTCTAAGATTCAATTTGATATGTAAATTATTAATTAAAGTAATTGTTGAACAGATGGGAGAATGGGTCCCAAATTGTTTCCTATCTGAAGCATCTCTATCAATAAATCATTTGCCTTCTCTGTCATCAAGTTTGCTGTAAATGAGCCGCAATGTTAATGTCTCTAATTATCTGTTGTATTTCATATAGAGTATCAGTGACTGGTCATCAAGGTATGGGTCCTTTGGGCATATCTGTGGGACATGATCAGCTAACTTCGTGGCAGATTTTTGGCGTCGAATTTGTCCTCACATTTCTTGTGGTGTTCACCATATTTGCAACATTGGATCCCAATCGTAAATCATTGGGCAGTGATTCGCTTTCTATTGGTATCGCATATCTTGTCTGTTCGCTGACTGGGGTAATGATATTGCTTTCAATTTATATTCAATTCTACTTTAATGCCAATCAATTCAATGCTTTAATGAGAAAACATTTCTCGCAAAACAGTAATGCCTGAGAGATATCTAATGTATCGCTAGATATGCATGACTTATACATTAAATTTTTTCATATTATAAAAAACATGACAAAACTTTTCTACTCGTGAGAGAAAAAAATGAAAGAAACAAGTCATTGATTTTAATCAGGCTCAACATCGAGACGTAGAAAAGGGCAGAAGTATAAAATATATGATGTTATACTCATGAGAATTTAGTTTATGTAATGCAATGATAGTGAATAAAACTCATACAAATATAAGTCCAGTCGTAGTAACTTTGTATGAATGCCTTTCATTCGATTCACATCTACAACAATACGAGAAACATTAGAACACATTGAAGTCTTTTTAGATTGAAGAATAAATGGGTTATACCGACAAACGAGGAATCCAAACAATTCCTGAACTCTACACTACATTCTCTTTGAGTTTGTCAAACGTTGTTTTCAACAATGAATATCTATAAACTATAAAATAGAAGAAGATCTCAAGTATAGCTTATGGCAAAAATAGGGTTTTATCAAAATAAGAAAATCGAGTCAAGAATCGAGCAAAATAGTGGGCAAATAATTGTCTGGTGAGCTTGAAATAGAAATGAAGAAAAATCGATACATAAAAAGCTGTTCAATAAAATGAAGTCATTTATGCATTTGAGGCGATTTTATTTAAATGGATATTTTAATTGAAATCTTATGTATTAAGATATAATGTTTTTACGATAATGATCATGTGCTCACTTAAGTCAATTTAAAAGATTATTTTGCATTCATTATGATTCACATCTCAAAACGTGATTGAAGTTATTAAGAAAGGAATGCTTTGAAGGAATCTATTGATCGATTGAGAAACTAAAGCACATCTACATAAACAAATCTCATTGAATGAGCTCAAAAATCTATTTGATTGAAGTATTTATTCAGCACTACATCACAGCATGAAAGTAAAGTCAACATTGAACAGGACATCGATCAAAGACCACTCAAAAAATTCATATAAAGTTAATTACTCTGGTGTTAAGAAAATATTTCTATGAGTTTGGATGACAGCTAAATAATACTATCTTTGCAGATAAATATGAAACCAATGGTTTCAATGAAACGTTGAGTTCTATCAATATTACATTTCGACCATATCTTTATGAGGTTTAAATTTAATGGTTTTTCTCCTCATTAGATTAAACAATAAATTTTGATATAACTGACTGAATAATTGGCTTTTTCCTTCTGAATCTCGATTGCTTTTACATTGAAAGCCTGAGTATAGCTCTTAATCTACTCCATAAAAATCATTCAAAGCTAAAGTCAGTTAATTTTATGCATTAGTATTTGAGTTGTTTTTATCTAAATGTTTGTTTCACATAATATAGATTTTGTTTATCATCCGAGCATTGATTTTAACACAATTTATCAAATCCTTCGTATGTAATAAACTAAGTTTAGTATCTTTTTTATTTACTTAAATTATTTTTATCGACGATTAACTTTAATTTTACTGTTTTTAGTTTTTGTCTCATTTATTTTGAATCATACGATAAAATATATCGCTAAAAGTTATTAATTTAATTGACCTAAAAATAAACTTCTCTGAATTCAATTTTATCATTTCAATCAGGAATAAATTTTCCATTCATTGGAATATAGATTAAGGCTAAATATTTGAATATTTGCTTTTTTGTCGATCATTATTAATTCAGTGCGAGTGAAGGCACTCGAGGGAAATTCGGATTAACATTCTTATAAATTGAACATTTCTAATGATTAAGTCAGTGAATTATGTTTGAAAAAGCGAAACCTCACTTTTTATAGCGTTTGATCGTAACTGAGAATGAAGAAAAAGTTACGACTGAATTGATCTATCGGTGAAAGTTATAATTTTGAATTTGACGATCGCCATAACGTTTGGTCCGTATATCTTACACGTAAACAGCATAAAGAGCTGGTTTCATTCAATTATCTATGCTGTGGTAATAGCCATTACAGATGATATTAGTGAAGCCAATCTCATGAGAATCATTCAATAAAAAAAATTTCCTCTAATATCAAACGCGAGAGGAAAAGAAATTAAATGTTGAGATGGACTGTAAAAACTTAGTTAATTGTGAGATATCCAGTATTGAACTCAAATAGAAAAACCGAGAGAGAGAATGGATTTCTAGAGAAACACTAGAGTTAATGTTCATCTGTGTAATGGAAGTTCTAAGTCAGACACTCATTATTATTGATTAACATAAGAGTGTATTTGAGCCAAAATCAGTTTGAACACAACCAATGAAACAAAGGAGTAGTTTTAGAAGGCATTTGAAAAACATGGCAAATGCATTACAATTGAGACTGTCTTAGGAATTGTGAGACTTAGGAAAAAACTGAAGATAAGGCGAATTGAGAGAAACTGATGCAATAATTGGAACGAAGCATTTGGTGCCTTCGATTTCTACTATAACTCACGCTCTGTCAATCTCATAACATGCTAGATTGAGTTTATGTTAGACTGTAATTAGAGATGGGCTCAACCGGGAGTAAATTTAATTTCCATTACTTATACCACTACCTCATCAGCATCGGCCAAATATTCTCTCATTTCAGCACAGACTTCAGGAGACTTTAAGCCGGTATACGATCGTTAACTAAAGCGGGTCCAGAGTTAATGAAGCGGATGTCTCTTTTTTATATAGCTCTCTCTCTCGCTCTCTCTCTCTCTCTCTCTCTCTCTCTCTCTTTATATAGCTCTCTCTCCCTCTCCCTCTCTCTCTCTCCCTCTCTCTCAAAGCTCTTCATTCCCAAAATAGTCTAATGCTCTCTATTTGAATAAGTTTCCATCTGTTTCCAGTTTTTCTCTTAATTGGTTCGAATATAAGATTGATTGGAAAAAGTCTAATAATAAAAAACTACTTAATTCAAGAATTGGAAGCACTTGAACTAACTTGAATGTATCTATTTTTTCTATGTTGTTGATCGTGATGTGATTGGTCTTTAACGAATCGATTGATTAGTTACCTGCAAGCGGAGCATCTATGAATCCGGCGCGAACTTTGGGTCCATCGTTTGTAATGAATCGATGGAAAAATCATTGGGTAAGCAAAGCGCGAAACGCAATCAAATTCAACCGATTGTTATGGCGATAGTGAAGGCAGTGAGATATGAAATAAATAAAGTAATGCTCATTTTTCTTTCAGCTCACTCTTGCCTTCACTCAACCATTCGGTCTCATAGCCAATGCTTTTATACTCAATTTTGACTTATATTCTATAACCAGTCGTTTCAGGAGATCTCTGTCAGAGACAGTAGAGATAGAATTGGAAATAGTTATACTGACACCGACTCAGGGGAAATATTCGACAGTCCTTTAGTATGTACTCATTTTAGCTCCTTATGTAGCAAAAGTCAAATGAAAACAATTGAAGGCAAAGCTTTTACATTGGGCCTAATGTTAGGGAATGCGAACCATCGCTACTCCAAAGTCAGCCCTAAGCTATGTTCTACTCAGTTAGGAAATAGTGAAATTCTGTTCCTCTTCTTTCCATATTATTCAGTCTGTGTTAACATCGATCCAAACTTTTGCGACATGTTATGAGAAAAAGGCTAAAGTCATGCAACTTTAGCGCATATATCCATATATATCCCGGTTTATAACTGCCAAACCTATTATATTCAGATATAATATAACTCGAAAATGGTTGAGAAAAGAATGCCTGTTATTGTTTAGTAACTGGTGATCACTTGCATTATCAAAACAAATTCTGCCAAAAACGAGTTGGAAGATAGAAATTAATTGCTGCTGCACTCAGACGATAAGCTTAAACTGCTTGCGGTGAAAGCTTATAATCTGAAGAATTGCTCAAATATTATGCACATAAGTCTCACCATTTCATTCCGACAACGCTTGCATTATATAATTCTCTATTAATAAGGCTGACAATGGTTTCGTGTAAAGTACCGAAAAACTTACAATAATATTAGGCTTCAATAACATAGGATTATGACTTTTGTCTATTAACAGAATTCCCCTAAAGAGTGATAAACAAAAAAACTTTGTCTGAAAGATTTTGCACTGAGAAATGTTTGAGTAAATTTTGACACAATAAAAGTGAAATTCATATTTGTGTGAAGTCATGAAGACAGTAATGGCGCTAAAATAGCGCTTTAACAGTGAAGGAAAATATCTTTGCGTAATGTATTGATTTTCATTCGGCACATCAACTCAATTTCGAGGCTTTCTTTGACAGTAAAAGATGTTTTTTATCAACAGTGCGACCAAAGAAGTCAGAGAGAAGAGAGAATACATCAAAAAAGTAATTCTAAGCCTTTTTGCATCTCCTTTTGAGACTTTAAAGTCGTATAATATTAGAACCCAATACTGAAGGTTAGGTTTAGAAATAACTCCAACTTTTTTAATACGACGATTCTTTTCTTTACATCACTTCTATTTCATTTTATTTTTTGGTTTTTAAGAGAGTCCCCAAACGCGTCAATTTTCCTCCTTTTTTAGTCCTCTGTGTCTTGAAATACTGTTCTATCATAAAGTCAGAAATTACACAATGATTCTCATGTATATAGTATTTCTTTTTAAGTTTTTGTAGAAATCATTCTCAAGAGAATGACAAACTTTTCTTGCGTTCAAGCATTTCACAAATAGATAGAGTTGTTGTATAGCAAACGACGTGAGTAGAAAACTGGCGAATATATGAAGGCCTCTAAGAATATATCCCGTAAAGTGATGGCAAGAACCACATTGAAGGGGGCACTAAATGGGATGCGAATCAAAACCTGAAAGTGATTGTTGAAAAGAGCAGCTTATATTCACTTTTTTTTCATCAAATTCTTTTCTTCATTGTCTTGTGATTTTTGAATATTAACTTTTTGCAAAAGAGAGCCTTAACTCTTGACATGTCTAACAATAGAAGAGAGCACTCATTCTTTAATTTCTGTGACAGGTTTATTGGTTGGGCCCTATAAGTGGTGGAGTGTTAGCAGGATTAATATACGAATTTATATTTGACACCAAAAAAGCTGGTAAAACGATACGCGACGCCTTCGACGAGTTAGAAAGAGGTGAGTCTAACATAACAATAACAACAAGAAAAAAGGCTAAATCAAAATGAAGAGTAAAGTGGGATTTGCGTTGAATTTCGATACTGTAGCAAAATTACAATATTAGATGCGATGCTATGCTATGCGATGCGATGCTATGCTATGCTATGCTATGCTATGCTATGCTTTGCTATAATAAGATTTCCTAAACATCCTTCGCATCAATATATGCTTCACTGATATTCGAGAGTTTTTCTGTATGGATGTGTTGTATGTATGCCTTCTGGTTAAGCAAAGTTTGCTCCGATTTAGCAAAAAAGTAGTCAAAAGTCATTGAATTCTACGCTCAACTATACATTCAATTGCAGTCTCATTTCTTTTTCCTGCTTTATTCCTGATTATGCATTCCTATCGCAGTAAATCTGACTAACGTTTTACCTCACAGTAGATTCGCTACATCTTCAACACTCGCACTGACGCTAATATAACATTGAATATTCTGATTCTTGTTTCATTTCTCTTTTATTTTTTGTGCTCTCATTTTTCCATTCATGTATTGCTATTTGCCTTAAACTGTTATATCAGTGCATTTGTACTTTAGTATAGATTGAAAGCGTTATCGCAAATGTATTTTGCGGAATGGCATGTATTGGAAAAATAGGATCGACTCAATTCGGTATTATTTGATTTGTTGATGTGGGCAAACAAAGTAGAAGTTTTCATTTTCCACAAGATCGCCATATGTTGCACTGCCAGAGGAAATGTTGAACCACTTTTTTCTTAAATACCACCAAACATACAATACATAGTGTATTAGCAGAAGTATTCAGTGCTTTCCTTTAGTCCCGAATAACTTAGAGAAGTGCTCAATCTCTAAAACTAACTTTTCTAACCCTAAAGTTTTCCCATGAGTTTTGTAATACTGATGGCAAGCCTTGCAATTGATGTGATTTATGTCTTTTCCACTAAGTTTTTGGTTTTTTCTTCTATTTCATGTTTTGCCACAAAATATAGAATCAAATATAGATGATGAATATGAAGATCCTGAAGTCAAGATCAGCAATAAGGCAGTGGTAGCTTATAGTACAACTTCAGGTACATCTACTGGCAGTAGTGGTCAGCGCTCTAATAATACCCAACACAGTAATGTCAGTGTTCACGGCTCTGGTAATGGATCTGATCATTATAACAATTATAGAACAGTCGCCACAATCAATGCATACACTTCAACACCAGCTATGGATGGAGTGGGAGTGTACGGAACCACTGGTGGAACACCACATCATGTCAACCTACCGTCCAATAACTATCATCACAATAACTCCAATTATGCCGGAGTTTACAGTTCACGGTTTGGACACAACACTCACAACACCATTAGAGCATTGCCCTCAAGAATGGATTACAGCGGTTCAGTTGCTGTCTCGGGGTCGGGAAATACTAAGTTTTGATTGTTTTAATCATTTGTCTAATAAATCATTTCATATGTAAATAATCATTTCTAATGTTCGAGTTTGTGTGTATTTATATTTGCACTTATTTAACAACTCCAAAAACAGACCATAAATGCTTCAGATTATGGAAATCTTGACATAAATATAAAGAAAGATTCATTTAAGACACAAATTATCTGTTCTTTTATACTATAAATATTACACTAAAACCCTACTAATTCTTGTAAGTTATATATACTTTCTGTATATTAACTACAATACGCATAATGTGTATTCGCTTTCGGCAATACTGGTTAGCGTACAGTTATTTTATATTAATCAGTGTTATTATTGTAAATATAAAGTTATAATTAAAATACTGACGAAAATTCAACATTTCAAGTATTATTGTAACTTATGATAAGATGGAGATTCGTTTTCAGTTCACATTTATTAAGTTAGTTCGAATCATAAGTTTATTCCATTAAAGCTTTTCATGTTTTCTCAAAAAAATCGCTCGAGTCGGCACATATGCCTTTTTTAATATCTTTTCCCATTGTAAAGGGCTTAACTCCAAAGTTTGAAAATCAAATTTTTAGCAGTTTTTCGCATAAAATAGAGCTTTTGCCTTATTATTAAGAGTTCAAAATAAATAATAGTTTAGAACAGATTATTGTTTTGTTCTTTCATTAAGTTGACTGAAATTTTTATAACAATTCAAGAGAAAAATAGTCGAAACAACTTTTTAGTATAAGAGTTTACCGGTTTATGTCTGAATTTCAAAGGAGTCATAGAGTATAACACATGAGGAGTTTAATGTGTGTCTCGTTTTCTCATTTGAGTTGTCGTGTGCTCTTGTTTTATGTACTGTACAAAACTATGTGCAATAACAACAACTCGCTCGACAATAGTTCTATTATTTCTTTTTTTATACTCAACATTTCAAACTTTATATTGGAATTGGAGAGAGAGAGGGGGAGAGAGAGAGAGAGAGAGAGAGAGAGGGAGAGAGAGAGCTATGTGTCCGTTATTGTGCTTTTTACTAACAAAATCAGTGACAAAAATAAAAGACCATATAATATATTATGTAGAATTGCAAGAAAATGACCCAATTTTCTAACCTGACATCAATTCGAAGCAAAACTTTCTCTGCTCTAAAATATAGCGAAGATTCAAGACTAGGAGTAAAGTCAAAACTTGTGTTTTGGTGACTGTTATAATCAAAATATATCGCACTAAAGAAGACATTATTAGTGTAATAATAAGAATAAGAATAAGAATAAGAATAATAATAAGAATACAACTGTTATATTAGAGAAAGAAAACAAAATGAAATTTCGAGTTTTATATTAAAATTTAACAAAAAACTCGTCGAGATATGAGTTGTCTTTTATAATGTGTAAAATTTATTCATATTTTGAGGTAAAGAATACAAATAATATGTATTATATATTACTGTTCATACATTTCCATATACTCTATAAACATAAGTTATAGACATTCATAAGTGAAATACAGTGAGAGGTTATATACTGTACATAACATAGACGTAAACTATATATTCATATAATATAAGTTATTATGTTTAATATAAAATATAAAACAGAAATGTATAACCATTGAGAAGAGTGAGTCTGTTATCAGTATCATTATATTTGGTAAATATAATCAGTTTCTCCTCTGTTGAGCGCGAACTCCAATTCCAATCTCTTCAACAACAATACATTTACAGGCGATGTCATAAAAGGCTCTATTATGTGACCAAAAGAAGACAGTGAGTGAGGCGGGTATGAAGAAAACGGCCGATAAATTCTTGATAACAGCTCTTAATAATGACCTTAAATTTATAAAGAAAAATGAGATCAATGACAATCGTTTGAAATGACATTATAATGGGTTTCATTGGAATCAATCTACCGAAGAATTCCGATATTCTTGGCTGGAATCACACGGATCAAACCATCTCCTACTTCATCAATACTATCACAGGAAACTACTGTAATCCCGAAAATTGCTTTACCGGGTGTCGAACCCCCGTCTCTATTGAGTTGACCGCGATATAAACATATGGTCTATCGATTCAACCAATCATTCAAAGAAAAAATAAGAATTCATAACAAACGTAATAATATTTCATTTCAAGAGAGAGTGACTTATGATTGCGTATTAGAAACACAAACGGAAGCCGAAAGACAAACATAAATATAGCCTAAACTTGCCTCATATGCGCAAACAATAAACCGGTGTATCATTTCAATTATTATTATCTCAGATGTCAACTCATATGCGATTTGGAACGCATCGAAATCGTTGTCGAGAAGACTTAAATCAAATTTGTCGAGATCTCTATAACATTCAATAATAATAATGCAAATATTAATAATAATAAAGATAAGGACATCAGAGATAAAGAATAAAAAGTATAAATTAAATGATCGCATATCACAATCAGAGTCTGTTTTATAGTATAACTAAGACATGAATGTATGGAATGATACGTACATGAGCTCGAGGTAATCAACGGCAACGTATGTAACCATTAATTTCAGTATAAGAAGGAAACAGAAATCAATCACTTCAGCGGCAACTCTTTTCCACAAACGCGGAATCGCATACACGCGACCTATTGTAGGATTAAGAGTAAAGCTGTTTACATATCAAGACTACTCTCGAATTTAATTTATTGAGCAGAAAAATTCGCTTTTCTTACAAAAGAAGACCCGCTTATTATAAGTTTGATATCAATTCAAAAGTCAAAAAGAGCAAAAATAAGGAGACAAAAGAAAAGACGGCAATAAGAATGTAAAACTTTGAGAGATAGAAGAGCTTCACTTATTTTTCTCTCATATCGTCAACATTTAATCGCTTGAAAAAGCATTGCTGAGCATCAGCACAAAAATTATTTGAGTCTCTCGTGGAATGACATTAAACTAGAAATTGGAACTTCTCTTAAATTGTCTTTTTCTTCATTTTTGACTTTCTCTTCATTTTTTCTTTTTCTTCAATTGATTCAACGATTTGAATGAGAGAGAAAATAGACGGAATATATTGATAGTGAGAGAGAGAAAGAGAGATAACATGTATTCTTGTGTAGTCGTGATTGGATTGGAAGACAATGAGCAGTAATGACGTCTCTGTATGAATAACTGTGGCTTTAATGGTTTATTTGAGAGCAAACTTTAAGATTTGAGGCAATTTTGCTAACAAGTAAGTCAACTGAACACCGATTCTTGTGCTTCATTGCTTTCACGTTATTCGACTCAACATATAATTGGATCCACAATATAAACACTGCAAACACTCGATAGTAAAGTAATTGAATAAACAGTATATATCCTCGACTTTAACTAAACTTTATTTTTCAGTTCTATATATTCTATAACATATTACAAACAATTTTGCCGAATGTTTGCCCACAAATACCGCTGTTTTGCGCCCACTTTTACGCGTTTTTATTGCGTAAAACACAGACCTTTTCACAACTGGCAAAACATTATGTAATTATTTATGCCTTAAGGCAAATACACTCTAATTTTTACATTGCTTTCTATTTACTAAGTTTTGGGCTCGAATTCAATCATAAAATAAAACTTAAAAACAAAACTAATAGACATTTACTTTCTATTTATCCTAAGGATAAAAAAGAGGAAATGAGTGAAAGTTAGACAGAGATAGAGATAAATAAGAGAAACTCTAACTTTTATAATGAATTTGATGAAAGGCTCACATAATTTGATTTAATGCTGAGTTTTCACAAAATGACATTAAATACTAATAAAATTACTTTTCAACTCAATTAAAGGTAAAAACGTTGGACTCAAGCCTTGCTTTTCAGATAAATTCAATTCAACTATTATTGAAAATCAAATTATCTATTAGTATATAATAGAAAATTATGTTTTAAAACTCAAAGTCTATCCTATTTTGTATTTATCGTTAATATGATTGCGATTTTTTTGTGACTTAAATAATAAATTCAATTAAAAAGATAGCTATCAGTGAATTAAAAATTAAATTTTAAACTAAAATATAGTATTTCTTTAGTTCAAAAGTTATTAAATGAAATTATTTTTTATCGTAAGTCAAATCTGAAAGTTCGAAATTTTATAAAAATCAATAGAAAATATATTCATTCAAAACATTTGCATTTATAGTGATTTTCATTTTCTATATAAATATTATGTCATTATTCGTATAATAAGTTATTTCAGTTCAATAGTAGTGATAAACATATCATTTTCACTATTAATTAAATCATAATTTTGTTCAATTCAATCGAAACTTAAATTATATTAAGGTTTGAGAGAATTGACAGAAGCTATCAATAAAATAGTGGATAATATTGACTGAAATTGAAGTTAATGTGAAACTTATGCAGAAGTTTTGAACAGAAAAACTAACGCCATCTGAAAGACATAAAATTGTTTGAATTGGTAAAAGAATTGATTTAATAAATGATAGTTTAATCAGAATATAAATAGCTTTCAAATCAGACCAACAGATACTCTATTGGTGTGAAGTATAGACTGTTTTGGGTCATAACAAATGCATTAATTGCTGAAATGATAAACAAAACAAACAAATTATAAGAAAGCGATAACTACTGACCTATTTCTCTATTATTACTATCAATATTATTGTTATTATTCATATTATTGTTGTTATTATTTATCAATGAATTAGTATTAAAAGGATTGGATTGCGATTGCAATGAAGCCATTTGTGACATAATTAATGGATAATTAGATGACAACCAATTCCAATACTGAGTCTGTAATATCCATACATTCAAGTGTTGAACATATTCTGAACAAGTCTTATACGGAAGCGTTTCAGTCACTTCTTCACTATTTCTCACATTATTATTATTATTATTAGACATGTTTTTATCGCCAACTGTTCCACTTCTTTGCGAACCAATCCTTTTATTATTATTTTCTTGATCTCCACTTTCAGACATATTATATTAATGTTTTATTAACTATTATTAATATTTTGAAATTAATTTGTATTTAATTTTAATTTAATTGATAAATAACGTAATAATTTCTTGGAATTTGATTTAAGATAAGAAACGAAGATATGATCGCATTTTGCTTTCACATCACTTTCACCGTTACTCTCAATTTGACATAAATTACGTCACTTTTTATGTATTACTAATAATACTGATATTTTTCGGTTTAATAACCGATCAATAAAATTGTTATTATTTCTCTATTTATTAAATAATAGTTTAAATTTATGTTTATTTCACTCAATTAATTGAGTCTTAAAATCAGATGAAAATTATTTTTCAATATTTTATCGATATTTTAATATAGAATTTATCAGTCATTTAAAGACGTATTGTTTGTAAATAAACACGTTTTTCAATCGTTTAGAAGTGTAAACAATTTTAAATTAATAACTAATCAATAAATTTAATAAAATGTTAAAATCATTGAATTTTTGTCGATCTGTTAAACACATAAACTCTTTAAATATTGAACGAAAGACACCATTAATATCAATAACAATAAGAAGACATTTGAGTGAAAATAACGATAAATCGGATAATAATAAAAATATTGATAATAAAGAAATTGAAAATAACAATAATAAAAGTGATGATAAAATAGTTGGTAAAGAAGTAGACATTTTGAGTGAGTTAACATTTGCCAAAGCGTTCAATAAGTTTCAAAAAATAATAAGTGATTCAGAGAAGAAACCAAAACCGAATGCTTTGCCATCAGAACCATTTCCAACACTATTAAGACATTCACCACTTATTCAATTGGGAGATCCAGAGGGAAAAGTTGTCATCGGAAGGATTGTTAACACAGTTGCAGACGATTTATATATAGATTTTGGCGCCAAATTCAATGGTGTCGTCAGACGACCAAAACGTAATCAAAGGTATTATTGATTTGATATTTAATCACTTTTTGCGTTAATCATATTTAACTAATTGTTTAAATACTAGTGATTACGTTCGCGGCGCAAAAGTTAAGATAAGAATAAATGACTTGGAATTGTCGGACAGATTCTTGGGTTCGACTAAAGACATGACTCTATTAGAAGCTGATGTCACTCTATTAGGCATTATATGGTCGCCGACGAGGACTAAAGATAAACAAATACCTCAGACTGATAATGAAGTTCAAGAAATGGAAATTTAGGTCAATTTATTCATTCTTTTATTGATACCATTTTCTCAAATAAAACGATTACGTGTTTATCGTTTACTAATAGTCATAGACTTTATAGTTAGCATTCATTTCAGTTCTAATGTTAACCTATTATTTACTCGAGTATTCGTATTAATAAGTAATTTAAATAACGATTAGTCAATAATTTAATCGATTTTATTTAAATGAATTAGTTTTCTGTTTTGCATTCAATTATTGTAAACATAATATGCAATTAAACAGAAAATAAATTAATAAATGAAAGACTATTCAAACTAATTCACAATTGCAATAATAGTATATAAAGTGCGACTTTAAATAATAATTTCATTAAAATATTTGACAAGCAATGAAAGAACACTATATGTAAAAAAACTGATAAATCATTTGAAAAATTTCATTAAATAAATTACACGATTAAGAAATGACAAATTGATTAAAAAAGTTGATAAATGTTGTCAAACGTGATGAGGTTTGAAAAACTCGTCATAAGAATCACTACTATCCTGATTATGTACATCGACTTTACAAAATACATTAGAAGATGATGTGTGAGGAGGCGTATGACATATAAAGTTCTTTTCGTCGTGAATATACCTGCGATTTTCAGGTGGAAGAGGAGGTGGTTGTGATGTTGGCGGAGACTTAAAACTTGTAAACTTTTGAAAAGGAAGTGTTGCGTAAGGCGAAGGGTATTCATCGCTCTCTTCAAGTATCGGTTCCTGATGTTGAGCCCATAAAACAGTTGGAATCGGAGGCCTCGCCAGCAATGGCTTTGTTTTATCGGATGAATCAGAATATCTGAATGAAAGCGTTCCCTCTTCTGAGACAACACTTTGTCGTCCACTTTGGTGTGGAGTCGATGTTGTGCTTATGTATTGAAAATTCTTTGAAGGACTGACTGAAATGATTCCTGCTTTGAGTATTTGAGCATTTCTTTCCTCAATTTTGATGTATGCATAAGCGGCTGAACAGGCGATTACTATTATTACAATCGCTACTGATATTGGAATGATTACAGATGAACGCATATATGGAGGCACTTGTTGTTGAACTACTCCTTCATTGGTTACTATATTAATAACTGGAACTAAAAGGACTCGAGTTTAAAACTCATATCTATATGAAACTAAACATTTATGCATTGCATACCATCTCCTTCTGTTCTAACAGTTAAAACATCGCTCGGATCACTTGAACCTCTTTTGCTCATAGCTCTCATGTAAAGTTGATATACAGTTCCTTTTTGAAGGTTTGAGAGTTCGTATTGACTAGTTTCGGGTGATGGGAATGCAATCTCCATCCATGGCGAACGATCTTCTTTATAGTAAAGCACGTAATCTGTTACCAAAATTACTATTACTTTAAACACTCCAATATTCATACAAATTAATCAACGTTACGATAACATACGTGTTATGTCAGATGAAACTCCCTTTTGATCCCATTTTAGTATAATTGAAGTTTCTGTCGTCGATGAGATCCATACGGAAGGTCTTGAAGGAGGGTCTGAACAAACAAATAAAAGTTCGAAATTTAGAGTAAACAGAATAGACATTGATTCTGAATTTGTTAATATAATACCATTGTTTGATGTACTCGTTATGATTTCCTGTGAAGCCGGACCCTCTCCCGCACTATTGAATGCTTTAATAACTATACTGTGAAAATAATTTTAAATAATTTTATTTATTTATTTAATCAAAGTTTAATCAAGTCTATAAACATTACAATTCAGAGCTTTATATGTCTGATAGTAACTATTATTAGAAACATTTAGACAATTAGACTCAATAAATACTTTCTCATGAATTCATAGTATTGAATAACATTCTTAATGAGTGTTTTTCTCATTAAATTATTCGAATTCTTTTCGAATATAATCATCGAAAAAGTGAAGTTGTTCTAAAAATAGAAGCCATGACAGGATGTTAAGTAATATTCGTAAAAACCTATCTAAGAGTATCTGTTTATGATCAATACATGATTACTGGATTCAAGTTCTACAGAATGATCGTTGAATATAAACTTAGATTTTACTCAGTATTGAAGTTATTATACAGACTGAGTTGACAATAATTATACACCATTTGTGAAATTTAGTGCAAATCATTGAACTTAAGTTAGTTTTGACTTTCGTTAATTTCAATTTCATAACATTCTGATTGATTATTTGAATATATTTAAAGCTTAATCTAAAACTGAATATTTTTCGTATCCATCAAACTATTGCCTAAATTGGCCACTCTTTCAACTTTTGTTTTAGAAATTTAAATTTTCGTGAATAAAACATTAAAATTCAACATAAAATTGATATAAACTCAATATTAAAATATAAAGAATTTATTAAGAAAATATAGTAAACTTTTCTTAAGCATAATTAATAGCCAACTGTTGAGTTAAATTAATTTTAGTGAAGATAAGTGATGACACATAATGAAAAAATGTAAATGGAATAAAAGCCCACACATTCAATGATCAGTCTTTATAAGAAACAATGATATACATTGTATAGAATGTAATAATTTTGAGTTAATAATAAAGGTCAACAAATGAAAGGCTTCACTAAAGTTATGAGAAGGCATCGATCTTACTATTAGCTGAATATAACAAATCAATAATTAATGAGTAACATTGCATGCATTTAAATAAGTTCCAAATAATCGAATAACATTTTGGTTCAGATCTCATAAGTTATAAACTATTTTACTGAGCAATAGCTTTCAGTATTATTAACTCAATATTATTGACTCAATAGGTTTATCCGTTGGGAGAATAGCATCAGTTCTTGAATATTTCAATTAATACTAATAGTCTAGTTTTGTGTTCAATAGTCTCTCATTAGTTAATGGGTCTCTTTGTCAATGTCTATTCCATCACAACATTACGATTAGATAAAATTGCGAGCTATTCATGACAGGAATATTAGTCAAAACAAGAACTTCTTTTAAAATGCAAGTCTTGGTTTTGAAATTATGAGTTTCTTATAATAAACATCCGATGACTAATATTTATTGCATACTATGCTGAACAGTTTGATTCATATATAAGTTGATAAAACTTCAATTATAGGGTTGTGAATCACATTTACAACTGATGTTTTACTTAAGTTACAAATTTGATAGTTGACATTCACTTAATAATAATAAATGTGAGCCTTATTTTCAGCAAAAAATCAATTAGTCTCGTAATAACTCTTAACTTATTATAAGTTCAATAGAAATGAAAACATTGAGAGCACTCATAAAGAAAAATATAAACCAAGTTTTGAGAAAAGTGTTTGATTATTAAATACCTGTAAAGCGTTGACTTTTGTAATCCCGTTAACTCATACTCTTCTTGATAATTATCATTCGGATTACCAGTGAATGGAATTTCTTTAAACGAATATATATTGTTTTCAATAGTCTTGATATTGTCGGTGTCTATCATTTTGAATCCCAAATAATATCCATTAATCCTTCCATTCCAATGACTCTTTGGCGGTGCTTTCCATTTGATTCTTAAACTACTGGTTCCTTTGGCTTCAACTACAATATCAATCGGCGGAGAATCAGGTTCTTCTTCATGTGTGGAAAACTTGAGAGCCACTGATGGCAATCCTCTCCCAAACTCATTGGTAGCCAAAACTCTGATAGCATATGATGTGCCGGGACTTAATTTATTGCGAATGACAGTGGATGTAAAAGAAGCTGAAATTTCTTCCTCATAGAGTCGATGCGCAGCACTGCTCGTCGAGTTATCTTTCCAGTATTGGATTATATAATTAATTATAGGACTATTGCCATTACTATTAGGTGCTGACCAACTGATCGACACGTCTCGACTCCATCGCTGATCTATACGAACATTTAGAGGAACGGATGGCACGTCTTGAACAAACAGGTTTATAGTTTTCACGTCATCACCAAAAGGATTGGCGGCTTTACACATATATTGTCCGCTATCTCTCGAGTCCACTGAATTTATATGAAGTTCAAATACTGTCTTATTTGCAATATTGTCGTCAAAATTCTTTTCGAATGCAGTAAATCGAGGAAATGATTCAGAACTTGGTTCTAAAGGAATGGCTGCAAGATTTCCATCAGAATTTTTAAACCATTTGATTGTTTTTGGGTTTTCGCCAAATGCTTCACAAACTAACTTCGCTGTATCGCTACGTTTTGCTTCTATATGACTAGACTTAAGCTCAAAATATGCGGGCACTGAATGTCAAAATATCAGTTAGAAATTAGTTTATTTATTTGGGAAAAACATGTTAAGTTCTAACACTTAATCAGTTGTCAACAGAAACATATCATTTGATTCTAAATTTACATATAATGTCAGTTTGAAAGATAGTTCTTTACCATTGACTTGAATCGTAAAAACTTTGTTTATCGCTAAGTTATTCATTGGATTCTCAGCAACACATTCATAAGTGCCGGCGTTTTCTTTAGTAACTGAAGACATTCGTAATGTTTCACCCGAACCAATGAACTCTTTTTTGGCTTCATTTTCTAAATATATAACGACAAGAAACGAAATATGAGGAAAAAATTGAATGTCATTAACCTTTGAACTTGGGTTTATGAGATGCTAATTGATATAAAAGTTGGTGTCATGTAATGCATACCTTTATTGTATTTGATTTTATGCCAAACGATGATTGGTTTTGGGAATCCATTAGCCTTACATATTAATAGTATTGATCGACTCAAACCTACCGATACGTTCTCAGGTTCTGTTTCGAATACTGGAGGCTCTGAAGTATAAAGTTATATAACATGTTAGAGAGAATAGAGACCAAAAATCTATAAGACTTAGTAGTGTTTGAATATAGGGTGTAGAAGAGAAAGAGATGTGATGGTTATGGCTGTTATGGCGCTACAAAAATTGATTTTTCTAATGCATGTTATTCTATATCTTTGTATAGTGTGAAGTCCATAACAATGCGTAAAGCGTGCAAACCATTAATGCAATGATAGTTTATACTAAAAATCATGCAAAATATGACTCACGAGTCTTGGGAGTGATTGTAAAGCATAATATTATATAATTTGCGTCCAAATATATTTAGATATTTTTGGGCACAGTTCCAAACATTACCAGAAATTCCACTTTTGTTTGTTTGTATCCTTTGAGCAGAGGATCATGACTTATAATACTTATGAATAATATATATGGCAGTAAATTAAATGACAGCCACATAATTATGTGCTCAAATACAATCAAATGCATCATTGTTTGGGAGGAAATGAATCATTAAGAGATTCATTCAAGAACAGCTTTTTTAAAAGACCTTTAAAAGTCTCCACTCCAGCACTGCCTCAAGCGATTCATTACTTTTCTCATAGAATTGAGAAACGAATTTAGAGAACGACTACATTTTTAATGGCTCTCTCAGTCATACTCTCTCTCCCTTACTCTCTTGAAAACAGTGAATCGTAATCTTTCTCTCTCATACTCTCTGACTTGTCATCTTTTGCCCCATAATTCTCATGGGAATCAAAGCAAAGTGAAAGACTTGATGCATAGTATATTTGATAGCACAGACGCACATCTGCCACACGAGAAAAGCTCGAAAAAATGTTACTTCGAGTTTACGATAATATTGCAAATGTCGTGTAGTGTAAGAGTACGTGCAGAGCAAAGCAGGTGCAAAGTGTAGAACTATATTTTTGCATACAATACAAGAATGCCTTCATATCCGCTGACCAGAGCCTGTGTTAGCTTTTAAATAAAAGTCTAGCAATGGTATACTTTGGCAGCGAAGCAAATGTTCTTTATATTATGATAACAGCTGTTTATTTGTACCCCAAATATAGTCAAATCATTTGGGATTTCGAGCGAAAACCCGTTTTTATCAAATTTTCATCGATATGTTTTATAATAGATCACAACCTGTTTATTATTGCAATACAATAGATATGAATAGTTTATTAAACAAAAGCAAACCATTAAAGCAATGCTTGAAAATAGAGTGCATTATAATTCTAATGAAAATCAAGTCTTGTTTTTAAATCTCAATAATCTTAAAACCTTTTGGAAAATTCCTTAGAAAAAGAATTTAAATGATTTATAAAAGCATTCAAAAGAATATAGAGTACTGAGTATTAGATTAATAAAAGCTAAAAATAAAGTTCTTGAACATAGCGTTCAATTGAGGTCACTATTAAAGGATTGGTTGACATAAATAGTTTTCGAGCATATAATTGAATTGAATTATGATAAATGAGTCGTAAATTAGGAAAACAAATTAATAAATGGATTGAAAACCAGAGTATACGCAATGATAAATACCTTCAACAACTAAAACGTTGCTATAAGTATCACTTCCATAGCTATTGGATGCGAGACATGTATAATTGCCAGAACTCTTTCCAGAGACCGGATCGATAACAAGCGATGAGTAATCTTCGTGATCCTCTATAACCACTCCCATTGATTCCGTTCCCAATGAATTCAGTTTATGTCCATCTTTTATCCACCGAAATGATAAAGGAGTCGAACCTTCCAATAGTTGGCAGAAAACTCGCGCCCTTTGACCAGAAATTACATTTCTATCGAACGCAAACGGCTTTAATTTCGGCGCATTTCCTGAAACATCGAAAATTCATTCAATAGGAAAATTGATTATTGTTTTCATTATTAACGTGAATGTGAAATAATATTCTTTGCACGAAATGAGAGATCAATATTTGGAAACTAATCAAGTTTTCAAATTAATTATATATTTCGCATACAATTCACACAACAAGTTGTCTTTCAGTTAAATTAATTGAATATTAAATGCAAATTAATTTTTGATAAATAATAATTGTTGGGAAATTGATTTATGAAATGACAAACCTTGATATGAAAGTCCAAAATATAAGTTAATTAATATGAATAAAAATAAAAATTCACACATTTTTCTGGTCTTCAAATCAAAAACACACAAATGCTTAAAAACACAATAGATTTGAATCAAATTAATTCACATTTTGAAACACAATTATTAAAAATGGAAAAATTGGCGCATTTTTACGATTTAAAACCTAAATATAAAAAGTTTTGATAAAAAATCTATAAATAATTAGAGTTCAGATTCAGAACTGGAGAGAGCTTTAAATTAAAGTTTAAAAAGCAATGAAGACTACTTTTTCGGAATGAATGCATTAAGGCTTAGCTCATATCTCATACACTCAATAGTATACAAAACTGGAGAGAAGTGAGAATACTATTCTGCGCACTAAATATACGATACATTCAGTTCAAAACAGAGCATTCGTAAGTCGTCACAGTATTGCCTGTATTTGATTGTAGCGACACTTCTTTATAGAGAAACTACATTTAAAGGGCTTTCTCTCTCTCTATTCATGGTTTCAACAGCTGATCACTAAATAGGAAAATAAAACCAATTTTTTTTATAGACGGAAATGCTTTCCCAAAACTTTCTCTGATTAAGACTTATCTCAATTGAGTATAAAATCTATAAAAGTATAGTTATAATTATTAATTTTTTTAGATATTTATTTATTATCCAAATATTACATTAAACAGACATTTCTCTTATCAGTTGATAAGCAATAAAATGCAATTTTCCTATTAATATGCATTAAGTGGCTTTACTATTATATAATGTTTATTTATCTATCAAACCATTAACAATTGTAAGCTTTTTTCAACAGAATTTCATTTTATAAATAGATTTCTCTTTCTTGAAGAATAAGTAAATGAGATGTAAAGAGATTTGATTCATAATTAGGTTCATTTCGACTCTGATTGACTACTTTTTTCGCTATTCTCACTGCTATTTTCATTAATGCTTTCGCTGCTATTGTTTTCCTCACTATTACTTTCACTGCTATTTTCATTATTACTTTCTCTACTACTTTCACTCTCACTATTCGTTTCCTCATCTTCTTGGTCTTCACTAAAATCCACTTCAGATTGAAAAAGTTCTGTATCTTCTAAAGTCTCTTCTAAATGAGATTTTAATATTCTTGGAGCCATTTTTGCGATTAATTCAATTTCTTCAGTTTTAATCGGAGACAATTCATTCAAAAGACCATTTTGAAGAACAAACAAATTCATTAATATTATTAAACATATGTTTTGTTTAATCATTTCTCTTGTTTAATATCCTCAAACTTTTCTCAATAATCAATAGTTATCGCAATTAATAGTAAAGAAAATATAGAATAATAACAGATAATGTTTATTTATTTTGCATAATCATATCAAAAATGTTAATTATTTTAAATTTTAGTTACCCTTTGACTGTAATTATGCATAGAATAACAGATGGTTAACAAAAAGTTAAATTATAAACATTATGAAACTTCTATAAGAAATATTTAGCCATTGATTTGATATAAAAACTGCTGTAGATTTTGCTTTTAATGTTAAAGTAAAAGTCGAAATACAATTATTCTGATGAATGAATAATTATTAAAGTTGTACACAATAAATAAGTTCTGGTTTGGTTTACTTCAAAACAAATTTTATCAATAATAAGAAAAAGCATGAATATATTCAAAAGCTTTTCAATAAAAAAATATCTATCAGTGTAGAAAAATAATACTGATGTAAAGAATTGTTAAAATTAAAACAACATATAAGGGAATCGATGGAATCAAATGTCCAATTGGTATGAAAGTGATGCTTAAATAGCAAATTAAGGCAAATAAAAGACATTCAGCCAATCCATATCCAGCTTTAATCCTAATTATTGAATAGAATTACAACTATTATTAAATTTTCAATACTTGAGACTTACAATTTCATCCTTAAACGATCTCTTTTTACGTTAACCTCTTTTTCTTTGAGTAGATATTTTCGGGCTCCAAAATAGAAATCTTCGCAATATTTGCGCCAATCTATACCTTTTATATCGATGTTGAATATTCTTTTTTCTTCATTATTTAGTAATGTTTCTAAATTTAAAAGGTTATCGTTTTTATACTCCAAATTCATCGCTGAAAAGTGTTCAATAGTTTCCAAAACTTTATGGAATCGGCGTATGTATCGCATTAAACTTCATGAATAGATTATTCAATTATTAAAACTAATATTTAGTATATTATAATGTTCTACAATTATATACAATTGAAACCAAATTTAGAAAAAGTTCATTTTCCATAAGCATTTTTAAACATTTTTCATAAATGCTTTATCTGTATTATTGAGCAATAAGTTGACAAATAGAGACTTTAATAGTGAGAACTTTTAATCAACAAAATGAGAGAAAAGATATATTTTCTTAATTAAAAACTATT
>JAQFXV010000255.1:0-27803 GCA_034694065.1 Camisia spinifer
AAAATACAGATAAACCATTTATCAAAAATGTATAAAAATGCTTATTGAAGATGAACTTTTTCTAAATTTCGTTTCAATTGTCTATTATGTATCATAAATATATATCTCGAATAATGTATCTGAGACAACAATTTTCAAAATAATATTATACTTCTGTATTCGATTCAAATTTTTGAAAGAAAGTAAAAATTGAAAAGACTTAATGGTATCAATAAAAAGTGATTGAATAAATATTTTTTAATCTCAAATAAATCTTGAACAACACATCTCTACATTTCTCAATATAATTAAAGTTTTCCTTTAAAATTTTAATTACAGTTTTAACTTTGCCTTATTTACACTCACAGAATACTAGAATCATGACAGGTCTGAATTGAGACAAAATTATATAATTAGTATTCTTATATTCATTAACCGGTTTCAGCGAAACTTTAATCGATTAGTTGGAAGAAAAAAATTGAGATAGAGTAAGAATAAATTTTTAATAGGAATTAAGTTTATCTTTGATCATAAGAAACAATAAAACATAATTAATTTAAATCTGATTTTATAAGTAAAAAAATTATTTAAAAATTTATATAACAGTAAAGCCTTTAAAAGTAATATCATGTATATTTTATTAAAGGGAAGAAGAATTCAACTCAATTGCTAAAAAAATTTTGAATGATTTCAATGCTAGCGAGATAAGTATTTAAAATTGACAAAGGCTCATTAGATGGGTTTAACATTCTAAAATTAAAAGCTGATCTTATTATTCATATTATATCAAATGAGAAACTAATGATATACAAAAAGTATAACGATTGAGTGCATTTAATAACTTACTTCTGCATGTCAATTTTGAGATTTCAATGACATTATTCATTTAAATGCTTCAGAACCTTAGCCAACTCAAGAATGTATTGAAAAAGTACTCTATTTACTCTTTTAAATAATTTTTCTCTTGTTGCAAATATTTATTAGAAAATCGCTGCGTTAGAATTTTCATGTTTCGAACATTATTATTCTAACCCGACGATATAATTTTGCCTCAAAAATCAACGGAAAATTATTAAATTAAGATATTTAAGTGTCCATATTTTTAGATATATCAATATTTAATTAACAAAATTATTAAGCACTCAAACAAAAACACTATTGAAAGTTTTGGACAAAACATTACAGAGTTTGACTCTTTTCATCTTTCATAATATTTTTGGAAAAAACTTTAATCCCGTGCTTACCGTTGCCTCTGTTGAAATGAGCATGCTAAACGCTCATAACCTCGAGCACGAGAGTTGAGCTTATAACTGCTCAATAATTGAAGACTTTATCTATCGTGAAAATTATTCAATAAACCGTTTCAGTTGTAGATATTGATAACAAAATCATGTTTCTTTAGCTCTCTTTAAACTAATATTCAGTTCATAATAAAGGTCATTAAGAATCTATCGTTTTTCTATATCTTAATTTTTAAGAATGCCATGTTTTATGGATATTATTCATACTAACATTACGTGTAAAATGACTAAAACTGATGACTATAGATATATCAAAACTCTAAACTTTGAAAAAAGTCTTTTATTAATGAGATTAAAATTCAATCTTAATATTCATAAAGTTTTTAAATGGTTAAAGTTTTGCTGAAACCGGTTAACGGATTGATTCACTGTATTAGTATTTAATCAGCCAAAATATATTACCCAAAACCAAAAATTTAATCAAAAGGTTTGGTTTCTTACAGCTATTTTGTATATTCATAGAGTTTATGATTCAGTGGTTCACAAAATCAATGTAATGAGTTATGAAAGTAAATTAAATAGTTTATAAATAAATAATCGTGTCCTCAAAATACATGAATTATTGTAAAATTTGATGTATAGTCGTTTGAAAACAAATTTAAAAACACAAATGATTGTTGCAATTCAAAATAAAATTGCAATTACAATTCTTTTTTATTCAAGAATCACGACTTTCGACTAAGTTATGAAAAATATTTTATGCATATAAATGAGAACAAAGAATAGAAAATTTTAGTGCAATTAAACTTCTATTTTGCACAAATATTATGTCTTTTTGTTTAAAAAGTAATTTAATACGTATCATAACGAAAACTATTAAGAAAAGGCTACTAAAAAAATCTGTGAAGTGGGACTCATAATGACGCTTATGATCAACATTTGCTAAAAAGTTAGGTAATCAGTGATGAAGTTTCATCAAAACATTAAAATGTTGTGGCCATTAAAGGGACCCTATAATTGTGAAATAGCGTCCGTCCGTAACAGAGATTCACTTAAGGATCACGTTTTAGCAATGATGATATGATGATGCGTGGAATATAGAGAACCCAAGGGAATAATGGAGAGAAAGATTATTGTCAATGCCCGCATCATATATAGAAACTCATAATATATCAACTCATGTTTGGTTCCTGGGAGGGTAAATGGAAATAATTATTTGCTTGAGATTTTCACAATGTAATTAATGCCCTTCAGCTATTGCCTACCAAAATATTACATCTTAAGATAGATCGCTTTCATTTGACTAACCTTTATATTACAATTTTAATCTCCTTCATTCAATTTTAGCTCATGTTTGTGTGTTTAAAAATCAGTTTACTTTTAAACATTCATTATTCAGTGAAACTATTTTGGCTTAATGTTAAATTTGAATCTTTTTAATTGTTATCTCAGTCTTTATCACGAGACACGTATATCAAGCTCTGTTGATAATAGCTTTGAAACGTTAATTATCGTCTTCGTTATTGGGAAATTGTCGTTACTTTCAACCCTTTAGACAAAAGTTCGCTTTAATTTGATGTATCTCTATTACTGATAAATTACTTCAATGTCGACGATAATTGATAAGATTTAATTGTTTGTATCAGTTTTTCTAAAATGTCAGAGAGATTTATTTGAATTAGAAATTCTGTAATTAGTAATTTGAATTTTTTAGATATACTGCATTGCAGTGCAAATAAAGCAATTTAGTTTGAACCAAAAAATAAAATAGTTTGATAAAGTACTGAATGAATTATAAATGTTGCACTATGTGAGGTAATTAAAAATTAATTTTGAATATTATGTATGATTAATATAGCATAGACTGCAAATTTACATTCATTGTGTAAACTTTATATGCAAACTGTTTAATCATTCTCATTAATATTTGCATTTTGCTTAATATAATTACCAGAAAGTTTTAAATAAATTGACAAAACATAATGCATTATACATACAGTATATGAAAGTATATCGCATTAAATTGATTGTCATGCAAAATAAAGCTTAAAAAAGCAGAAATACATGTATATGTATATGAGACAAAAGTAATATAAGTAGAACAGCACCTGTTTCCACAGTTTGCACACTTTCTTGCGCAAATGTTTGCTCCTTAATGTTTAGTAAAGAACAATTTGCATCTGACTTAATGACATTTGCAATTATTAACACTGAGACAGACAACTATAATACGTGACTTCCGTTAACAAGTTGGGCTCTTCTATAACCGGCAATTTCATCCTCAATATTCTAGAAATACAAGTGAAAAAATGAAAAAGTATATAATTTAGTGGAAAGCTTAGAGTGTCGGTAATAAAGCACTTGTATATCTTTTAAATATCATGAACTCAACAAAACTACAAAATAATAATAAGCGATCTTGAATTGTCAAAAAATAAAAATGCAAAGTAATAGTACCATTAGTGTGAAACTTAGATTTAAGATAACTTCTCTCAAATTCAATTTAGAGTATAATCATATCATTATTTGTTGCTAGCAATTGAATTAAAGTTAGGCTTTGCTAATTGTATTGTACTCTTGTATAGTTGAATCTAAATGTAGTCGTACAGGTACTAACATTAATGTTCAATTTTAATAGAAGCGCAGCTGACTTTTACGCTCCTTTTTAATATATTACCAACATTAATATACTTCATCTTCAACTAAATAAAATAATAATCTTAATAGACAGGGACGTAACGATTTGACATTACACAACCAATCTGTGGGGATGTGATCACTAAATAGTAGTTCTTGTTATCATTAATGAAATGTTCTCAATTCAAGTCCGAATAGTTATACTTCCCGTTCCACTAAATTATCGATTTCAAAATTTTGTTTTCTCACCATTGCCTTAAATACTTATATAAGTTATAATCTTAAAAATACTGCAAAACATGGATTTTATGTCAATATGGTTTGATTTTAGGAAAAAATTACTTTATTTATGCCTTAGTTTTAGACAAATATGAAATGAAATTTCTATGAAATAAAATGCAAATATTAATAATAATTATTGTGATTATATTAAAATATAAAAACTAAGCTTTTATCACAATTCTGAATGAAGATATAGTGTTTTTTCTCATCTAGATTTCATAATAACACTTTTAAGTGGGTTTAGAGGAGAAAACTGTAATAACAAGAGGAGTTAACACAAATAGAATTAGTTTTTGAGAAATTGCTCCAAAATGAGAAGCATTTGCACTTTGAAAAAAGAGAAGCGCAGACTTCTGTGCATTTTGAAAACGGGACCTCTAACTGAATCACTAGTTATAATGGAAAAGTGCCACAAATATAACTTTGATCACAGATGTTTGTGTGAAAAATATCCGGAGGCTAATCATTAAAGCTACTAATATAAGAACAAAGAAATATCTCATGTGCGCACTCAAATAGCATTAATTATGTAAAATTTTATCGGAAGGGTTATTAGAAGAGCTGTGAAAATTGAATAATAATTTGATAATTTTCAATCCCTAACTTATAATTTGTGAATCTAATTATGAAAATACTTGAATTTCAGCTCAATAAATAGAACCCACGAAACAATTAATTATACAAAATTCATAATTACAGAGTAAGCCTTTATACATCAAATTTAAAATCAATTTATATTAAAATTATAGATTTAAAACATACAAATCAAACATATAATATTAATTATGCTTTGAAGTCAATTAATTCGGAATCTCTTGAAAGCCGAAATAGAAACTACTGTTTTAAGTTTGGAAATTCAGAAGACGGATACAAATAATAAGGACAGAAGGAAAACAAAATTTTCACGAATTCGCAAACTTTCAACATTAATAAACTGTAGATCTCGTACATCATTCATATGATGAAAATGCTTTCGATGATGCGCTTGAATCCCATTTAAAATAATCGGGTTTCAACATTTTGTACCTAGTTTTTGAAAAATCAATTGAATAACAGCTAAATAACTAATGTTAGCAGTTCTTTACTATTTTGAAGGTATTTCAGATCGAAACAAGACAACCATTTATTAAGTGTTATCAATAGATCTTTTATGATTGTAATCTTTATCCTTATTTACTGTATATTTATTGACTTCAAATGAATCCCTTAAATCAAGCAAAAGTTTAGGAACTGAAAACTCTAGTTTCAAACATAATTAGTATCAGTCATGCTCTGTAATTCCCCTACACTTTAATTGTTTGAATGAAAAAACTTATTCAAATAAGATTCAAGTTAAGAAGTGATAGAGCATTTTGATTTTAAAAATTAGCAAATATAAAAATGTGATTCATACCACTTTTCAAAAATATCATAAAAGATTAAATAAGTCAAATTTTTAGGGCGCTCGAGGAATTAGAAATGTTCCGAATTGGGCGCCGAACTCGAGCATTGCCATCACTTTGTAAATCAAATTGAAACATAGTTTTCCGGGTAATAGACGGAAAAGTCCTGATAACGGATAATGATTGAAAGTTGGGATTTCCAAAATAATCTTTGAACTATCTTAAGATAGTTTTAACCCTTTTTCGAGAGTGAAACGGAGGAAAGTCTGATAAAACAGGCGATGGGTTTAGATTTCTTAACTTAAGAGTTCGATCTCTCGAACAATTAACTAGACTTCACCTAATAAAAGAAGTATTTTAGGAGATATTCTAGTTGAGCTCTTATTAAAAGCAGTCATACTTTCTTTTCTGCAATAAATATATCTGATTAATCTTTTTATAATTATTTTTTGAGTTCTTAATAAAGTTGTTTCGAGAATAATTCGTGTCAATAAATCTAATAGTTACAAAACAGTCTAAATTCCAATAACCCTAATTCTGAAAGAAAATTCTTCCTTCGTTTCTCCATTTATTAATAATTTAACTAATATTCAAAGCATTGATATAAAAAATAACTTTCTTGGGAACAAAATAAGTTTTTAATTAAAATTTTAAATACAATAAAATTCAAAAATTAAACTAAATGAGAATTATTTTAAATGCTTTTTTGATATAATGAAAAATAGCAATTGTTATTTTTTACCTAAATATAATTAATTATTTTTCTAGAATAAAAGTGTCCAAATTGTGCCCAAAATGTTATTTTTTTATAATGAAAATTTCAAACATTATCTTCTGAAAAATTTAAGGAATTTGAACCTTATGGAAAATCTGACTCCAGGAATGACATTGTAGTGTTCGGTACAAATATTCGTTAAATCTATTGATGTTTGTCTAAAAATCATATCTCAAGCAAATACATCTCAGAGACCGTTTGAGTCAAATCATCCTACTTTGAAATCCAAGATTTGCAATTTTCTATCAATTAAATCGATTCATTCAATATTCCGAAGATCATAAGATTTAATTAATGCCAATGTTTATCTTAATCCAACAGCAGTTTGGTTTTCATTCAAATATAATTTAAGTGAATTATTTTCAATAACATTTTCGTAAAATTTAATTCAAACTTATCATAAGAAATATCATTTTTATTTGTTAAGATAACAAATTTTTGTTGTATTTTAATACCAATACAGATACATAGTATTGTCAAATACAATAATAAAAGAATTAAATATGTATCTATCAAGACATTCAACTTGTTATTCATTATTATAACACTTATCAGTTATCAAGAAATATCGATACAAGTTTGATATCATTATTACAAATGATAACATCCTCATAAAGTTAGGTTAAATACAATACTAGATTGTATTATTGTAAGTTTGAATCATAATCAATTTGAAGTTTGAAATTTTGAAAATTGCTTGAATTAGTATTAAAAATATTTAAAGGATTCGAAACTATAATATAAAGGTTGAAGAGATTATAAATTTGTAAATCTGAAGAAAACGTGAGATTTGATTTATTCTTTTAATAATTAGATTTTGCTGCCCATCAAATTAAATCAACTGTCTTATTAAATTAAATTAAAAAGCTCTGTATTAGTTGACCTTTTGATAATGCATTAAAACTGCATTATTTAAAAATCTAATTTATTTGAATATTAACTTAATTGTCATAATAAATGAACAGTTATTATCTTTTTGCAGATGAGAGCAAAGGATTCGCTTAATCATAGATAAACTTTCTATCAAACAATATTAAAGCATTACTTTTGAAAACGATTAATAATAAGCCCTCGAAGTCATTTGAATCAATAAATTTACATAACAAGTAAATTTGTATTAATAAAATGTGTGTAAGTTTTGTAATTTGAAAGATAAATTGATCATAAAATGAAGTGAGTGTTTGAGTACATACAGTACAGTGTATTCAGTCTTTATAAAGTTTATTATAATTTCAGGGAAATGCATATTGAAGTAGGAGAAGAATTGATGCGGAAAATAACTTGATAAGGATCGGTTGTTGCGACCACATAACAAACCACATAACAATTTTCAAACATCTAATAAGTTATGATATAATATATACAAAAATCTTTATGGTGTGCCCGCATTTGATTGATACCATCACCAGAATAACAGAATAAAAGAAGACAATTTCACGCAACTGCTGCTCCATTTTTAGAGATTCTCCAGCGTTGACATCGATTAATGACTAGTAATCGACAAACTTTAAGTAATAGTGAAATTAACATTTTTGCACTTTTAAGTGAATGAAAATTGATTATCGTATTTTCTTATTCAAATGAGAGCCTCCGAACTTCTTCTGGGTTTGTGGTAACACAAAAGTATCCTCTATTCAAATTTTAGTGGTTTACTCATCTCGTTGTTAAATATAGCAATTGAATTCGTGTCCCTATTATTCATTTCTATTGTACTCTTGAGAATACCTACTCTTCTTAGCTATTGATATGAGTAGTTTTCAAATGGTCTCATTTGAATAAAGATGAAAAGTGAAAAATACAATTTAGCTTGACTTTAGTTTAAGGGGAAGTAATAAGTTAAGGGCATATTTTTGGGGCATTTTTCTCAACACATAATAGCGATGAGGGGCCCGAACGAGGCTTTTTAACTTTACGACTTCTCCACTTACAAATGGGCCACTTCTTCACATTGAAGTGGCTCTTTGTTATCAATGCTGAATGAGCTCCAAATAGTTGTATAGGACTATTCAAACTGTTCAGAAATTGATCTCTGCTCTCCTCTCTCGCTATCTTATTCTCTCTCCAATTCATACAGTTTGTGCATATTTTCAAGTGTCAAACAAAATATTATGTAATGATATGCGGCACAAACTCCTACATTGCCTTTGATTCGCCACAGTTTGCTTTTTTCATGTTTTCGCACTAAACTCCACCTCTACTAATATTTGTGCATCGAATGAGGCGGAGTCTGACTTACCATTACATTGATTGTGAAAGATTTCGAGTGTGAGAGAGAGGGAGAGAAAAACAGATACATTATAAGAGAGTATTGAGAGAATTGAGAGAGAGATAGAGAGATGCTTTGAAAAGTGTTGTTACAAACATTATTACTATAGGTGTTTGCTTTAGTGAACGCATGCACACCATCCAAATCGAGAGAAGAGGGGATTCCGCCTCAAATGCATGCCTGACTGAGTTTGTGAATGCAGGTGTGAATGCAGTCAAACCGATCTCTATAAGGTTTAGACTATTTTGTTTGTGTTGATGTGCGATATAGACAACTACTGGTATAGCATTTCATCAAATATGATACCAATTTCGCTCATGAGTGACTTGACTTATCAATAGTTTTAACAAAGTTTCCAATTTAACAAGTAATTCAAGTTTTTTTTCCTTAAGGACCAAACTTGTAACTAATTCTTTATTTAATTAATTGATGTTCAGTAAAGTTATAACAAGTATCAGAACAACTACTTCTGCCAATTAATACATAATGCAGTGATAAAAGTGCAACAAAAAAGTTGATCGCGAATAATGCCTCGTCCGGGAAGAAACACTTACGGCGATCAAAAGCCTCCCTATTCTTATATTTCGCTGACTTTTATGGCAATTCAAAGTTCAGGTGAAAAGATGTTAACTTTAAGTGATATTTATAAGTTCATAATGGATCGGTTCCCGTACTATCGGAAGAATACTCAGCGGTGGCAGAACTCTCTGAGGCATAACTTGTCATTCAATGATTGTTTCATCAAAATTCCGCGAAGACCTGATCGTCCGGGAAAAGGAAGTTATTGGGCATTACATCCATCGAGTGGTGATATGTTCGAAAACGGAAGCTTTTTGAGAAGAAGGAAACGATTCAAACTTCCCCGACAATTAAGAGAAGCGACCGCTGTCGCCATTTCTGAACTCAAACAATATGAAAACAATGCTCAGAATGCAATCCAAGAACAGGCGAAAATGCGTTTAACGGCATTAGCGGCTGCTCCGAGTCATCTACAGACACATTTACACTCAGATATTGGTCATCAAAATATTCATTCAAACCATACATCATTGCACCCGAATTCGTACAAACAATCGTTTTCAATCGAACACTTGATCGGTCCCGAAAAAACCAAAGATGTGAATTCAGCCATTTCTGCTTCGGCTCAACAACAGTTCGCTGCAGTGGCTCACCATCACGCGGCTCAAGCAGTACAGGCAGCCCTTCACGCGGCTTCTAATGGTGGACAGATTATATCAGGACAATCTTTCAGACCAAATTTACCTGCATTTCCCGGATCAATGTCTGTCCCGCACACCACAGCTTCATTGTCTTGGAATCCACCATATTCTACATCATCAGCTGTTGCAGTGGCGGCGGTTGCAGCCGCTTCTCTGTCTCATTTCAATACAAATGGGGGTTCAATAGGTTCAACACCACTTTCGTTGTCTGCAGAATTTCCTCATTTATTTGGAATGAATAGCGCGATGACCGCTAAAAACGTTGGTTTTCATGGATTCTCAAATACCTCAATGAATTCTCTAAATTCACTCAATTTTAACTCATTACCAGTTCGACCAAATTTTTTGCCGGCATTGCATCACTTCCCGAGTTTTGCTGCGGCCGCAGCGGCAGCGGTTGCCGCTCAAGACCACGCGGCAGCTCTTTTGAGTGCCGCCGGTTCGGCAAATCTGACGCCTCCACCGAATTGTTCGCCATCACCTCCAGTGAGAGTGGATTCTGTCTCAAGTGATGTCTCCGCAAAGTCTTTAGATGTTGTTTCAGATGAATCCTCGTAAATGACTTGTAATGAATTCATCACAAGATTTACTGAATTTTATCAATTAGTGTAAAGAAAAACATTTAGTGTTCAATAGTGTAAAGTAATTACAAATGTATAGAAACTATTTCAACACAAACCATCTCTTTTGTTGTTCCTAAAAAACAATCATTTGAAAGTCATATTTAGCAAAATAACAAGATTTTCTGCAGTATTAGTTGAAATCAACTTCCATTAGCTATACAACGATCCATACATTGCAAGATTTGGCAGAAAAGAAATCAGAATTTGAAATCAATGGTAGGAATAACTTAAATACGATTGTTATTCATAATATTTCTTTTTTGTTTCATATAAACTTACAATTTAGTTGTTTTAAGTAATAGTGAAAGTAAACTATCTATCCGTATATTTATCTATAATGTAGAAATTGATTATGATTTATAATCATTATTGCTATTATTGTTAAGTCATAATTAAAATAAAACCTAATTTATGCTTAAAAGAATTAAGATTAGTTTCACGTTTGCTGATTATAAATTATAGAAGAAATATATTTAACTATATTTTTGGTTTGAAGCGCGACTCCAAATGTCACAATCACTCATTCAATTTTGCTTCGCTCGCAAACAGCTCTCCAGTAAGAGAAGGTCAATATAAGCAATAACTTGATGGTAATATAGCTTAATATAATCGCAAGTTTCACGATTCAAAGCAATATAAGAGTGTGTAGGCTTTTCTAAAAGTACTGTAAATTATTATTAGTGTACAACTATCTTGAATCAAATTCTTCAAATTAGTCATTGTGTTGGCGCGGCTTTTGGCTAATAGAATGACTATCTTTAGGGAAAATGAAAAACTAAACAAAATTAAATGAAATAGATCACAGGATTAGCTCTCACTTCCAACTATACTTATGTCCTGTAGTAGAACTTTTTTGGCATTCCAAGAATATATTACATCGAATTCAGTTCTGGATTCGATCAATTCGGTGCCAACAAAATTTATTACACTAATAAAAATAAAACGAATAACACTTGCATTTGAATTAAGCGAATATTTGAGTTATTCTTCATTTCGTTTGCTTTATTTATTTTTTAGATTTGCATAAATACTGCCCTAAACTTATGATTAAATTGACTTTGAATTTTTGATCGCAAATCGAACTCTCTTGAATAGCAATGAGAAACAGGCTGGTGTTTAATTTTAAAAATGTTTTCTACCTTATAATTACTGACATTTATGAGTTAATAAATACGAATCAATTTCTGCTCAGATTCTGTCATGTTTTACATAAATTTAAATTATATGAATTCGAAATGAAATATACAGTATTTAACGATAAGTTCTTTGAATAAATATTAGCATTTATTTTAAATAAATTCTATAAAATGTGTAAGACTAGAAAAAAGAGCTTTTTTTTATTTGAAATGAGCTTTGAACTATCGATTCTCGATCAGAGGTATGAATTGTCGATTCAATTGATCATATTGAACGTCATCAAGAGAGAACATATAACTTTGTCTTAAATCTTTCCATACACTTTTTGAGTTATTGGTAAACACAAAGAGTCTAATTTAGATCAAAAGTAGTCAATTAACAATCAGTAACAAATTTCTGTTCGTTTGGTTATAATTTTTACATTAATTAAAAACAGTATTGAAAAGCATCTAAAAATGACAGAAACATCTCGATTATTAATGCAAATAATACTGTTCGACTTCTGAAGTCAAGTTCAAAAGCCGATAGTGAGAGAATTTTAGAAGCGTTTAAAAGTTGAGTACTTGTATAATATATTATAAAACATAATAAGTCGCCTTAACTATTAAATATTCATTATATAGTAATTTTTTATTTGCTGATAATAAAAAAGAGAAGTAAACGTTTTTAGAGAATTTTATCTCTTGCTGATGATCTTCATTTAACATTTGATTCAACCATTTATTTAATTTAAGACTATTATTGAATAAGCATTGCAAGCATTGGTGTTATAGAACATATTCGCGGCCTTTTCTAATTTGTAGTCTAATCTGTGGCTAATGTCCATAAAATTGTGCTGCCCTTGAAATGAATGTATTCAGGCCTTAAGCCAAACTAAATTGTTGTATTCAGTTATGTTTAGTTGAGTTGTGTTCAGTTGTCTTTGAGTGCATGTGCATGAGTGCCGTTCAATTGAATTCATTTCTTAATACCTATTGAGCCAAAAAAGAAGTATTATTTGCTCAATGAGCTAATGGGAAGCGATTTCTTAAATGCAATTGCATTCAATAGTTAATACCATGTATTATTAGCATATCTGTACATCTCAAACTTGGTGTATGCTTATTGTGGGTGGTCTTTATGGTCTCTCTTTGGTCTCTATTATGTCTTTTAATAGTGGGGGTTTCATGAAATACCTCGAACTACAAAAGTAATGCACAACCAATTACTCCAACTTACTATTGTCCGATGCAATGCAGTTCGATTAGAGCTACACAACTATACATATCTTTCTACTCGTCTAACCAATAATGAAAAAATATTATTTAAGATTAACTTTATTTGCAAGTGTGCTAAAGGGTCTCAAACTTATACTCTATTCACACCTGGAGTATTAAATTTATCATTTTATGAATTTTTTATTGTTGCTTATATTATACACTATGTCTTGAATTAGAAAAACCACCGAATAATCTTCATGATTCAAGTTTGTCGGTTTGTCTTAGCTATGAAACCATGCATTCAAAATCATTGAGTGCTTCAAAGTCTCCTACTGTGAAACTTAACTCACAGGTGTGACAAATTCTCTAAACTTAACTCTCTTAGATCTTAAGATAATGTCTTATACTTTCTTATAGGTTTCTAATGTTTATTCTGTAGACATCTTAAAACATTATTTTCTCTTTTAAAACCTTCTTTTCGTGACTTCAGATATAATAGACTTAATTGGTATTTAAGAAATAATGACTCAATCACTCATTTTTAAATTGAAATTCGATTTATTGTATTTCGAATCGAGGACATAATTGCCATTTATTAATAGCTCAGATATTTTTCCGATATTGAATTTTTTATTGAATTTAATCAAAAGTTTGATTCTGTAAACTGTCAACTCTTAAATCCGGGTTCAAAGGTTGAGATAAACAATAAGAATGTGGGGTTCTTTCTAGATATTCATTCAAAACAGTTTTTATTATTGAATAAAATCAATATTTTTATTTAAATGATCAATGTTTTCATACTATATTTTATTCATTTTTTAAACTTCAAAAAATTGATTAAAAGTTAAATCTGGAAATAATGCCAAAAATAAATCACAATTTGAATAAGAGTTAGGCTCACCTCAAATATTCAATTTAATTCAATTTATTGAGAAATGAAATAAACATCAATCACTAGAATGGAGATAAATTTTCGAAATTTATTAGAAATTCTTTAGATTAATGAATTCAAGTATTTTAAAAAGTATGTTTAATTAGCATTATATTTGTTTGGAACTAATGTTTCATTATAAATAATTTGACAATTTGACAATTGTTTAACTATTTTGGAATTTAATAATTCTAAATTCAATAGAGTTCGAAACACTGCATACAATCAAAAGTTTTGATTCATTAATTATTTGATTGTACTGTTAATTAAGTTTATTAAACCGACAGTAAAGTAAAGTTCATTATTTATTCTTTGAAATCTTCTGATAAAATCTATTAACAACTCATTAAATCAGATAATATATTATCTGTGAAATTATAATGAATTAAGAATAAAGTATTGCTAATGAATGCATATAAATATAAAATTCTAAATCTTTTATAGAACAGGTTTCGTAACAAACCTAACCATCAAATGATGTGAAGACTCAATACTAAAACATAGAAACAAAGGAAAATTCATTCAATTGAATAGATTGAACATATAGTGTGAAAATATACGAATGAATCATCAGCAAAATACTAAAAATAAACCAAGAATTAAAGCTATTGTAAAGAAAAAAATCAAAAAAAGTTGGAAAACGATCTGCATATACCTGTACTATAGATTAAAGTACAATAAAAGTAAA
This sequence comes from Camisia spinifer, assembly GCA_034694065.1. NCBI lineage: Eukaryota > Metazoa > Arthropoda > Arachnida > Sarcoptiformes > Camisiidae > Camisia > Camisia spinifer. Next base: position 14,361 of record JAQFXV010000255.1, read on the forward strand.
ATGAAACAAATGAAAAGTACAAACAAAGATTTATTACCATTAATGGCATTTTTGTCTTGAAAATAGAATAAAATGCATATTAAATATAAAACAATTGCCCGAAACCTTGTATTTAGATGAAAAATCCATTAGAAAATTAGGATTTTTACGAATTACTTTATGATCAAAATAACAAATCGTAATACTAGTCAATAATTTTCAATCTCTTAATACTCATTGAAAAAATCTTTGCAAAAAATCAACAATATTGTTCTTTTCTATATATTTGATTGTCTTCGATATGTTATAGCCATAAGATTTTCTGATAAAGTAATGATATTTTCAGATCACTCTATTAATTGTTTTACTACAATGGACAACAAATTTCAAAATGGCTTTATTTGGCAATGAATTAATGACTTGTCTAATGTTACTCTGAATCGTTAGTATGAGGAAAAACTTCTCATAAAGTGTGGGTTAGTTGTGAAATACTTGATTTAAATGAACTTTTATGAAGTGTTTTCAAATCTTTATGGATATATTTATGCGTTCTGTTAATAAATTAAGATATGATTTATATAATTAATTCATTTGATGATTGAATTTCAATTTTTGAATTGGAAAACGGTTGAGTGCATTAAACGAAAAGACATTGTATAACATGTTTATTTTTGCTTATCGTTAATGTTTAATATTAGGCTGAAATGTGATTTTTTTGGCTACCATTTAGAATTGCAATGCAAAGCAAAGATACTCTGTAAATATTATTGAAGTCTTGACAACCATACAATGTTTTTTGTATTTTGATTTCTATTGGTTGGCTTTGAAGCAGGAATGACTTTGTCCAAGTCATTACACATGACAATAATAGGGTCCAGATAGCATTGGTGAACAATTTTTTATGAGAAAACTTGTATTTTCATCTCATGTCAAGCCAAGTGAACCTCGCAATAGACTTTGTTTCTTTAAATGGGTGGGATTTTTGTTCAACTTTTCGGCTCTTTCTTTCTTTTGACACATTCTGAGAGTTGAATATAATATACTACACCTGGCAATGAAGGCAATGAAGGCAATGAAGGCAATGATGGCAATGAAGCCAATACTGGCTATAAAGCTTAGTTATTCATATATTAATAGAACTTTATTTTGATAGAATATATGCACAACAAAACACAACTTATTACCTGATCCTTTTGTTGATTGCCGTTCAATACATCATATGTTCAATATTTGTTTATGACAAAGTGACAAAGCTTTTATGTATTTTGTTTTCACAAACCAACCGCTATATAAATGATGTATAGTTTGATGTATAGCTACTTCTAATGCAACTATTCAATAATTGAGCAAATTATTTACTATTCATACAAAACTATTACTAGTTCTAGTGTTAGCTCTTAAACTGTTAGATGTTAAGTGTTTTACTTTACTTTATATAAACCGCTATTCAAACAATATTGTCTTATTTGAATGCTGACAATAAAGTTACATTCTATACATTCTCAATATTTTGATTTTATTTTACGAATTTTCAATCATAATGTAAATCTTTTGATTTGAATGAGTTATTTTTCTATCGCTACGGATACCTTCACTTTGATTATTTTCATCGCATAGAAAATAGAAGGGAAAAATAAAATGCATTAAATCGATAATATTTCAGAGAAATAATTGATTTTTTCTGAATTATAAAAATTAAATTTGTTCTTATTTTAGATAAAACAATATACAGGTTCCTGAAAATGTTCTTAAATTGAATTTAGTAAACATGTTAATTTATGGTATAATAAACTATTATAATAATCGATAGTATTCTCATATTGATAAAGTTCAGCTGAATATATTTATTGTTTTGAATGAGATAAAGTTAAGAATTTAGGTTTTACGTATCTATTTTCGTTTTCCTCAAGATGATGTTCAAATCGTTCAAAATGCATATTTTTCGATTTATTGATAAAGATATTACCGAGAAAAAGAGTTCATTAAACTTTAATTTTAACAATATTTATATCATAATCTCAGCCAACTATATATCGCTAAAAGTATTAATTTATTGTCCAAAGTGAATCTCTTTTATGCAGTGATTAAATAAATTAATCAGTATTTGATTGAATAATAACTAGTTTAAACTCATTTTGCGTTGTGTTCAAGTTCTAAATTCCCAAAAAAATATCAAAGCATTGCATTTTTATAGAATTCTTTTATTTTCATTAAAATAAACCTAAGGATTATCAGTATAATATGTTGTAGTATTATTCTGAGTAACATTATTGAGCTTTTTGTTTGTATAATATAATCAACTTTATTATTCAGAGTTTTCAAATGCACTGTAAATTAACTGTTTTTCCATCCAATATTCATTTGAATTTTTTCAGTTTAACCAAAATAATCAATGTTTGACCAAAAATTCTTGAGAAACTCATAGTATTAAAAAAATAAACTGAATATAAAGGGGAACTATACTTAAAATTAATAGAGAAGTTTGCTGTCTATACGAAGCAATAGCTTATTCAAAGTGTCATTAGTTACTAATTGTTTTTATACTCATAACAAAAGTACATAAATTTTGTTATTCAAATATTAATAATATATTATATAAACTAAATGCATAAAGTATTAGCTGATTGATGAGTAAAAGTATTCTTTAATAGTAAAATATGAGATCCTGGAATTGGTTTCTGTGATAAGCAAAGAGAAATACAATATAAATTAATGGAAGAAAATGCATGCAATAGATTTATAGCTAACTTAGTTTTCTAACTCTACATACAGTAGTCGAATGATACAGTACTGGCACACACGCCCATCAATTCTATAAACATTTTGCTGTACAATTTGAGTAATTATAAAACTGATGAGAATGAAAAACAGAGCACCACTTCTGTAATGTTAAAGTTATATTTGCTTTTATTGGTGGTGTTTTACGCAATTTAATATCATTGGCTGATAAGTGAATTTATATGAAATTTAGTGTTTTTTGGACGGATATAAATTGTCGTGCATATGATTCGAGTTTGAACATGCAAAATGAAAATTAACCCCAAAAGTTATAGTAGTTGTACAAAGTTTGATTCAACTATTATTGAATCAGAAGGCGGAATAGCATGGATGGCCTATCAAATATAAGCGACTAACCATAATTAGTTTTACTTGATGGCTGTGATGGTTTACATGGTATACTTGTGTACGTGCTCTGTCTACTCTTCCAAGCCTATAGCTTTGAATCATTATTAATATACTGCAGTGCAAAGTACAATTTGTCTCATTTTAATAAATTTCATACACTTCCTACACCACACATACAGTGAAATCATATCTACTATTGTCCTATATTTATTGATTTGAAGTAAATTAATATTGAAATAGTGCATATTTATTTCATTGATTCTGCTTTGCATTTGTTTATTCGCCTCTCACAGTGTCATTGGAAAAGAAGTTTTTCTATTATAATAATCATTAGTATTCTTATAGTAGAAATTGAATATCTTTTTTCGAGACAAACTACTCTTTTCACAACCTGTTCTCGCATTTATATATGCGGAAAATATGACTTCAATAATTGAACATAAATTCCAATATCTATTGTTGAAAATTCAAATTAGTTTTGTGTTTATGTGAAAAGAACACATATTAATTTGATTCAATTTTGCTCAACTTTGCTTAACTCGTATCATAAAACTTATAGAACCATTACATCAATAAATGCTCATTATATAACTGAATTTTTATTTATTAACTATAACATAGCTTTAATTTATTGCTTCAGCTTATTTGTGAAACTAATTATTAGTTTTGATACATGAGAATATAGATCGTAAGTCAACCTAAAAAAATCTAATTACAATCCAGTGTTAATAAAAAATTTCAGTGAAACGATAAATAAGCTTTTAGTCAACCAATAAATAATTCTATTTTTAACGTGTGATCTCCTTTAATAGCAATTTTTATAGTTATTTTTTAACCTAAATTAATGTAAACATTTGATTTGGACTTCAAAAATGAGGATAATGTGTAAAACAATTCGGATATTAGGGCACTCTTTCATCATTTTCAGTTAAAATAACATTTTTTATAACTAAACTTAATAAATAGAATTAATAAAAGTCAAGAACAAAATTTTATATATAAATCAAAATTTATTGGTATAATTAAATCAAAATTAATTACATAAATGAATCAAAATTAGTTTTCAATCTAATACTTAAATTAACTTAAATTTTACAATAAGTTTCAGTTGAATAATAGACTCAATTAGAAATATGAATAATTTAAATGACTATCTTTTCCAACCAATGTTTACGGTTGTTTTCGAAAAATAATAGTTCGCTTTTTGGAGTTTAAACGCTGTAAATAATAATAGGTTGAAATTGAAAATATGTTTCTAATAATTGTTGTTACCGATTATCTGAAAATTGGATATTAATTGAAATGTATATTTAGCTGAAGTTGAATCGAATAGAGTATACTTTTGTAAGTTAAATAACCGAAAAGCCAGAGGGCTTATCATGCGATATAAGATAGTGTAGTGTGTGGTCAATTATTTGTATAAAAAAGTATGCACATCAAGATTAAACTCACATTTAGTTTTCACGCAGAAATTTTTAATGTTAGTATCAAATCATGCTTTGATATGATATCCTTTAAATATCTTGAAGCAAAGTTTGTTTTTCGCCCAAAAAGTGAGTTGTTGTGTAAAAATTGATACGAATCATATAATTTTGATGGCAAACGATGTTATACGAGAAGTTAAGATCAGAGTAATTTTCATGTCTTATGTTTTGTTTAAATAGTTGTTTAGAGCAAACAAGAGGAGAACATAGAAATACATACGAAATACCGATGGGTTCCTCCTTCGTTATACATTTGGCGCACTCATGCACTGATCAAATTTAATATGGCTGAGAGAAACAGATGGTTGTGAGTGTCGGCATTGCCTACCTTTTCATTTGCTTCCCGATACTGTTGATTTTCACGCCTATGATAAGCATCTCTTGCATCATAATAATCGGTTTTACCTTATGTTGTGGCTATCGCTATACAGCGCTGAAGCGCACCTGACGCTCACTGACGCCGCAGCCGACAAAAGAAAACGCTTTGCTTTACAAAATGCCTCCCCTTTTCAAAAATGCCTTAAGCAATAGATTCACCCCACTCTCACCTTAATAAGGACTAAGTTTGAAGAGGAGAGGGAGAGAGAGAGAGAGAGAGAGAGAGAGAGAGAGAGAGAGATTAGTGCAGTTAAAAATAGTTAAAGAGAAAGTTAAATGAAATAAAGCATGTTTTTTCCTTTTAAGCAATTTTTAATGACATTCTGTTTGGGTATTAAACTATGATATCGTGTTTATTTGTTTGTTAAAAACAGAATTCTCTCGTTTTTATGATTTGCTGTTACAGTATTGACGAGTATGTGTGGACAGCATTACTGATTTGTAATGGAATAATCAGAGTGAGAGTGACTCTATCGCACCTCAAATGTCACTTTCTTGCATGACTTTGGGTTATAATAATTTAAAGTGTTTGAAATGTAAAGCCATTCGTCACGGAATGTATTCCTTGGATTGTGATCAGACACGATAAAATGCTTTGTTTGGAAAGAGGTAATTGTGTTGGTTTAGGCTTTGTTGGAATCACGATATTCTAAGGATATATACCTTCGGAATTACGGATCGTTGGATGGTATAAATGATTCAATTGAGAAAGATATGTGATATACGCTATGCATCGCTTCATTGTGATTATCGATTCATTTGACTGTCACTCACAAATTAACAAATCAACTTTTGTTTATTTAGTGGATAACTCAATAAATATTTGTTCATAAAACTTTTTCATCATCAAATTAAACATAAAAACACTCAATCTCTCAATAAAAATATATTTAATGTTTCAATCTATACAAATACCTCCTGTATTGTTAAATTAGTTTTATTATTTCGTCCGTTTCGATAATTGTTCTTTTGTTATCTTTTATTCAACAAATAAAAAATTATTTGATATTAAGCTTTTTCAGAGACTAACTTAAGGTAAGAAAACTTGAAGCTAAGTCTGAATTTCGCAACTTATATACTGAATAGTAGTCCGAAGGGCAAAATGTTTGCACAAACTAAACTCACGCAACTCAAGTTCTTCTATTAAATGAAAATTTTCTTGAATACATTATTTAGTACATGAAAAGAAGCAGAAATATGAAATCAAATTAGTTATAATACCCAGAAATTCAATATAGGTTTGATTGAGTAGTAGTGGGTCTCGAATCACAAATATTATATAAGTATGAGAACACGCAATCTTAAAGAAATGAATAACCAAAACGAATCACAATAAGAACTTTTATAATATTTGATGTGTTTTATAAATGCTTTTTTATTAAAGCATCGAATATTTAGCCCGATATAACACTTAATAACAGAGTTCTTTATGAGAAAAGAGCAGACTATCGGCTGTTTATTTAAGCCCTGATCCAAATTATAGCTTTTAAATATGATTAATGAGATCAATGAATTTGACAATATTTGCCGCTGCTGTTTGTTTTAATAGGAATAGCTTTATAATACGATCGCAACATGTAGGCTTAGTGTCACATTGATTGATAACTTTTGCACACCTTTTTTTCTCACCATATCAGTTGAAAACTCTTTCCTGATTTCATGAGCTAAAAGATGAAACTGAGAAAATACTAGAAAATATTATTTGAACGCATTGTAAGTTACCATAAGTTTTTTTGATTAAAGATAAATGCGTTTGAAGGGAGTGTCTAGACTGGGGCCACTGCCGGGCACATCATATATTGAGCTTCATAAGTTTGGCTTCAAACAGATTGCCGACTCTCTAGTTTATGCCTTACGGGAACTTCAGCTAAGAAAACATGTGAGACTCCCTCAGTGCTAAAGAATGCCAATTTTGACACCTTTTCTTGAAATAAGGAGAGACTGCTTGGCGTTGTTTCACCACCAGGTGCTAGAAAATCATTTCATATATCGAACAACTTAAGAAATAAGTTAAGTTTGTAACGCACCGAACCAATTAACTATTGCAATTGACAATCGCTCTCAGCTCTACTCTATATACCTCTCTATACCTCAATGTTTGGTATGTTTGCCGTTTCAAACAATCGCTTTAAGAAGTTGAAGCGAACGAAAGGAAACCGAACTGAAGGCAACTTAAAAGGAAATAAGATCGACGAGAATGAGAGAAACAAATTAAATGAGAGAATTGAGAAGCAGAGAATTGAAGTTATGGATGACATAAATGATGCACAGGTGAGAATGAGGCTCAGATTTTTAATTGATATTTTGTGCTCAAGTTTTGAAAAGGTAAGTTCATTGTACTTAATTTGTGCAGTAGGTGTGTTTACATAGCGCAGTTACGCTATACTTTTTGATGAGAACAAAAGTTGTTCATGCATTCCCTTCATTAGACGCCATTCCACACTTATTGCAAATTTTACTACTATTACTAACTTATTATTTGTCATACAATACAACTCAATACAAGAAAGTCAAACAAAAAATACAATCAAATATTTCTTCTCAAAGTTATATTATTTTTCGAAACAATTGCTTTTGACAAAAGGCGTGAAAAATTAATTGAGTTCTCACAAATCATTTTGTTAGATAGCATAAGATATGTGATAAAGCAAGAGATACCACATGTTGTGAGATCTAAAACTAGGAGTCTGTCTGTTCTGCCAAAAAACAGAATGAAATATTGAAAATGCAAGCGTTGCAGAAATGTTTTTGCCATTAATTTTGAGCTCTTTTTGAGAAAATCTTTGAGTCATTCTTTAACATTCTTGAGCAGTGTTTGCCAGCCTGCGTGCCGCCACTGCCGCCTCTTCATGGAACCATTGGTGGCCATCAAAGTTAGTAAATCAAACGCAACTGTCGGATAGTCTAAAAGAGAAGGTTCTTTGATTGTTGGGATTTAATCTACTTTGAAGTTTAATTTGATTCAAGAGAGTATATCTTTGGAGTATAATAGAGAATATAAAATTACATTTTTATGTTAATACATATGAGCCATAATTTTATGATAATTGAGTATCAAATGATTATCATAGATTGGCAGTGATGTTAGTGAAGTTAGTGATGCCCTTAAGTCGGCTTTTGTACACCTCAAAATTCAATAAAGATGTTCTCAAAGCCGATGCTATACATATGTTGCGTATATTTTGATTGACACTCAGCTCAGCCCAACTTTGTCTCAAAGGTTTGATATCTAATATGAAAAGATTGTTTTTTTGGCCTTCGAATAATTTGGATGGCTTTTAATGATTGTTCGAACAAATAACTGTTTGATCACTTTTTGATAGTGATAGTAGTGTCGACAGCAGAAATCGCATCAGCAAAATGTTATTATTGAACTTGTCTGTGGGCGTTCGTGTTCACACCACGAAAAACCAAAGTCGGCTTCTTTTAACTTAAGAGAGGATAAGATAGAGAAAGAAGTGGCTCAGGAAAACACGCCAAATATGCATCCAAAAAACAAGCCTGAGGGTTATCACGGGCAAAAAGTACATCCATGCAGTAGAGGTGTGGCACATATCTGTATTACACAAAAAATCTATTCAAACTGTGCATTTTATATTCCTATGGAAAAGATATACATTTTTGACTACTGTAACTATACGTGATGATCACCACCAAAAAGTACTCCATGAAAATTTTCAAAAGATTCGCGGACTGATCTTCAATTAGAAAGAAGAGCTATCTTCAAAACTAGCCAAATAATACATATAATTTTAATTCGTGTAGAGGTTAGGGGAACTTAAGACAACCCTCGAGCATAAAAACACTCAATGCATCAAAATATACCGCGTCATAAATACAGTAATACAAACAAGATTTAAGCAAAATAGTTTTCTATGTAGACAAAATGAATTCAAAAGGAAAAAATGAATCATTAAATATGCGTCTCTCAATGGCTCATTCCCATTTTTTCGAATCTCATTTTTCCAATTTCGTTCTTTCACAAATAATCCCATTTTTCCAAAGCGATCGTTAATTATTTTTGTTGAACATCATAGTTTTAACTTAGTTTTAAACTTTAAAGTTAATCAGAAAATATGATGCACATAATCCAGGGCTAATCAGTCATCACTTTTAATGTTAGAGCGATCTTAGGAAAAAAGTTGAGAATACTCTGGAACGACCACAAATGTTTAACCATTCAATCAAGAACCATAAGCTTCCGCTTAAAGCTAAATTGTATTTCTCGAATTTTTGTGATCTTGATATTGATATTTTAAGTTATAATTAAATAAGCAGTTCAAATAATTTACCGCTTTAAATATGTTTCAATAATCAATGTTTATCTGAAGATGTATTTTGGAAAAAATGAGTTCGAAAAATTGAGATTCGAAAAAATGGAAAGTCACCTCTGAGTCGCATCATGAATGCAAAGTAAGGGAGAACTAACTTGATATAGACTCCCATATCGACTGTTTGACTTACAGCTATAGCTATGAGAGTATGAGAGTGTCTAATCTCTACTCTTGTATAAAAGATTTTGTTTCCATCCCTCGTCTTCTATACAATATATATAATAATCATTAAGAGATATTTTAGACTCTCATTTATCGTCAGTGCGCACTCTAATCATATCTTTGCCTGAGGTGTCAATAATGCAAAAGATGGTTTGTACCAAAAAATGATCTGATTGTAAACCATTGCAACTACAAAGCGATGGATTCGTTTGAAAGTTGCGTCAAAATTACAGGTCTAATGAAAGGAAACGGTGTAAAACATGAGTTAATATAGTTTATATGATGATGATTTTGCCTAATGCATTACGGAAATTCGTGATATCATCATTCGTCCTAACCTTTTAATTACATCAAACATATTTCAGTTCCGGAATTCATTAAATAATCATGTGGTCAAACACAATGCAACTATGAATACATATCAATTTCCAAATTCTAAACATCTTCTTCACCATTGTATCAATTCTTATATAACTATAATAATCAAATACAGCAGCAGATGTTGACAATAGATGAGTAGATCTATGAGATCTAATCACACTTACACTCAAACTAGTACTCAAATTCATACTCATATTCGGTTTATTACACTTCATGCATGAGAAATCTCATAGATGTGAAAAATTAATTCTTTTTCCTTAAATTACTGTACACTTTATTATTATGTAAGTAAGAATGTTTGGATTTTTATCGCATCGTATACTGCAATCAAATATAACATTAAAGCCAACATTTCAAATCATTATTAAAACTTATATACAAATTATAATTCAGTAATAAATAGTATGGACTCTAAATTACTTTTTGCTCAAATATATAATTTATTGATTTAATTCACTTGATTATACTTTTGTTAAATATTCAATTTTGGAAATGGAGTTTTTTTTAACTCAAAACCGTTTTGAGCAATAAGAACAACAGTTAAATAATAAATATTAATTTGAAGCAAATTGTTTTTACCACAATTTTCTATTTTATTTTCACCTTATTTTATATTTATATATAATTTAAGCAAATGAACTGTAAAAATAAAATTGGATTTATATAAGATGAGGTCAAACAAACTCTAATGAAAATAGTAAAGTACAGGTAAAGTAGAGTTAAAACTTAGTGAATGTTCACTTAAGAAATTCAATCTAAAGTTTCATAAAGAGAAAAAAGAATAATATTCAACACACTATAATCTTATAACACAATTTGAACATAGATAAGAATACTAATCTCTTTTATCATGGGCTTGGGTTTTGTTTTTTATTAAATAATAAAAAAACAAAACTTTACAAACATTATGATTACAAAAATATATATACAATGCAATAATTCTGAACTTTTTTTTATCTTTTTTGACGTAAAGTTATAGCATTCTATTTATTGAATAAAGTTTTTTACCGAAATATCAAACATTTGATTGGAGTTCGTGAGGCTGAAGAGGAGTGACATTTTTGCAATTGTAAAACAGAATTTGATTTATTGATATATCTTTTGAGAAGTCGAATAAAAGACTATCAGTGACATAATGTAAGTTCTGATAAAGTTTCTATAAAATCAAAATTCACTATAAGCTCTTGTCTAACAAATTGTTTAATCAAATTAAATGTTGAGATTTTAACTTTTGGTGATAATAAAAATCAAATTAAGAATAATTTAGGCATAAAATTGTTTTGAATAAATACTGTTGAGAAAAAGTAAGTGTAAATATTATAAACGAATATCTATTTTATGAGTAGTAATAAAAGTTATGTCTTTTTGTGGTAATGGTTTAAAAATGCATCAAATTTAACCATCAAATTCAATAGAAAAACATTCAATTCTTGTGCATATAATCTCTTATTTTATAAATCATAGGTTTAGAGCTCAAACTTCAGCTCTCGAAATGAAATTTTTATTCAATGAAAATTATAATACTTTAGATCTAAATAACTCGGTATTCATTCAATTATTCTATTTAAACACTAAGTCTTATTCAATCTATAATTTCTGAACTTTAAGTAAATGTTGTCTTTCATCCAAAACGAAAATGTATGACTAGTTCTGAGTTTACAATTAATTAATGATTGAGTTTATTTATCAATTTTTGTGAATTATTATAATTGAGATGAATTTGATTCGGAAATTGAAAATTTTTCCGTTTAAATAAAATCTATTAAAAGCGCAAAAAAGGTAAAACTATAGATATTTTCAATAACAGTTTGACTAACTTTTAGTTTTATTAAATTTTTCAATTGGTTAGTATTTCAGTGATTGAAAAATTTAAGAATCAATTCAATAGTTTATATCAATTTATTATTTGATGAAACTTTGATTTAAATGTAGTAATAATAATGAACTACTCTTTGCTAATAATTATAATTCAATTATTATTTAACTTAATTGACAAACAATTTGTGTTATCATTAAGTGATCATAAATTTAAGCCATAAATAGTTCCATCTGTTGAGTGATAATAGCTTTATATTAAAGGCATTTTCAAAATCTTTTCATTCATTTAAATGTGTTATCATTTGTGTCTTAGATTTTGATTAAAATCATTCTGAAATTTAATGCAAATTCAATTATTTTCCATTAGTTCTGAAGATTTGAGATTCGTTTGAATTGAATAAAAATCAAATATTTGTCAATTGATAGCAAATATCAATAAATTTTAGGTAAATATCAATATTTTTACATTCAATTAAATTAATAAAAATATTAAATTTATTGATTAATAACATATTTTTATTTTTAAATTATTATAAGTTATGGGAAAAGATATAAAGATTCGAAAACCAAAACTGTTGTCATTAAAAGACGAAAGAATTGCAAACATTAAAAACGATTCAAAAAAAGGAAAGAAAAAGAATAAGAAGAAGAAGAAAGTGGTTCAACAGATACAACAGTTGAGCTCAACCACAATGTTCTTTAATTATAATCAACAATTGGGTCCACCCTTTCGTATCATTTGTGACACAAACTTCATTAACTTTTCGATTAAGAATAAATTAGATATAAATCAGTCAATGATTGACTGTCTTTTAGCAAAATGTATACCATTAGTAACCGATTGTATTGTCGCTGAATTACAAAAATTGGGACAAAAATATCGTTTAGCGCTTCGTATTGTTAAAGAACAGTTTGAAAGACTTCCCTGTAGTCATAGTGGGACTTATGCTGATGATTGTCTTGTAAATCGTGTGAATCAACATAAATGTTATATAATAGCGACCTGTGATCGAGCCCTCAAACGAAGAATCAGAAAAATTCCTGGCGTTCCCGTTATGTATATTCTTCAGAGACAATACGCCATCGAAAGAATGCCCGACGCTTTAGGAATTAGAACTTAATTTCATTTACTTTATATCAATCTAATTAAACATTTTCTTTTTCAACTTATTTCACTTCAAACTTTTTTCCATTTTTTCTATCATTTATTAAGTTTAATACAAGTTTAAGTCTAAAAACTTATTAATTTGTTCAGAAAATTAGTTTCATTTGATGTGAAGATGACTTGATTGAGACGAATGCAACACAAATGTGGTTAAAATAAATTATTGTTTAATTAATTGTATGTTTTTTGAATCGAAAACTAAACATAATCTGATTAATGAACACACTTTAGAAAATCTAATTATTATTTTGATAGTAAATATTATAATTTTAATCAAATTTATAATTAGTTAATTTAATAAAACAATATATAATATGTTGTAAAGTTTGTACTCAAAAACATGCAATTAATCAATTTTTCAAACAGTCTTATTCTGTTTGAGAAACATATACTGTGTTTATACAGAAAGGGTATCTGTGTTTATACAGAATTATATCTCATTCAAAGCGATAGAACGTATGAAAAAATATTTGTAACGAATGCGGAATATAAATTCCGGTCTCATTTTGATTCAATTAAATGTCATTTTGAAGGTCACGTAATAGGCTATTATTGATAATATTTACATTTGTTTATATCAATTCTTGTGGTAATTATGACTTCTAAACGAGAGTTC